>APFE031599149.1:139754-319754 GCA_000404065.3 Pinus taeda | reverse complement strand
AAGCATTGAAAATGAGATTGACAGCTAGGATTTAGTGCGAGGATTTAACCACGATCAATATATCTGCACACTCCTATTCCCCGTATTTTATTCCCTTGCCATTCTTCTTCTGCCATTCATATCTATCAATCTAAATGATCCAACGACTCACTCTGCACTTGTTCGCTTACGATGGAATTTGTGTTATAACACAACACCAATCTTAATTTAATTTTGTGTACTCTTAATCATTGTCATCCTTGAACTTCACTTAGATCCTTTAATAGGAATCATCGATCAAACCCCGATCCTACATACTCCCCTTCTTCTCTATGTTCTGCTCGAACCTCACCTACATACATATACTATGCAGAATTACACTAATTACATAAAATTCATAACCCCATACACACCACGCAAATAGAAATCAAATTCTCTATATTGGTGAATAAATATTTACATAGTTTCTCTCTTAGGTCTGATTTCCAATATCAGTGGCCTCTGTTTCACAATCTGCCCATTGGCTTACAGTCAAACCTCTAAATAGCTAACCAGCTAACCATCTAACTTGACTAACTCTTTTTATGCCTTTTTGGCTTACATTTATACAAAAGGAGTCTATAACCAATTTATGGTTCAGATCCTTAATAATTTTAACTAAAACCTAAGAATCCTCTCAATCCTATAAATCATGAACTAATTCCTAATTCAAGATCTACAATTAATTTCCAAAGCTATCAATTCCTATGAACTCCCAACTATGATGATTCTCTCATGTTCCCCTTCATTCGAGAACATTTACAATATGCCTCAAAATACTTAATTAATTCCTATTTTCATTAAAATCACTCAAAACCTAAGTAATTACATTAATTCAACACTTAGGAAACCAACTTCCATAAAACACAAGACCCCCATATGTCTAATAAAATATAATTATTCTTCTGAGCTGAATTCTCCTGCATCAGACTCCCAAAGTAGAAAACATTCATGATATCATGATCATGTTCCTTCATATGTTGATAGAAAACCTCCAGGGTCCTGTGATGTAGGTAAAGTTCCCTTTGTGGACAGAGGCAACCCCTCTAGCCCTAGAGTGGTCTAGTCACAATAAGATAAATACAACAGCTAATTCCTTAAATATTCATCATTGAAAGAGCCTACCTTATGCTGACATTCAATGTAGTCTTCGTTACACCACTCTAGCTATCGTTTTCTTCTCCTTGATGAGTGATTCACCAGAAACAACATAAGACAACAACGAAACACATAATAGAGCACAATATTGAACTAACCAATTACAGAGTCAAGGAACAATAAGCTATCAAATATATTTCATACATGATATAGGAAATAACCATTGATTGTATTAATGTGAGCAAAATTAAATCTTACAGCCATGCCTTGACATCGCAAGCTTCCTTGAAGGGTTCAGTCAGTATGTTTCCATAAGCATTCACTCTCAAAGGTCTCCTAGAATACCAAATGGACGAGAATCTCTTCCATCAAAGGCTTCCAAAGTATTAGGAGATTGACTCAACGATGGGGAACTGGTGGCCTTCCAACAAGCAAAAGAGATGATGCAAGTGGAGGCGCCCTCATCAATAACCGTATGGTGAATATTCTTAGAGTTAATGATGACTTGAATGAGAAAAGCAATTTGATGACGCAATCGCGACACATGGTTCTCAAGATCGAATGTAATTAATTTCGAATCGGCTGGGTAAATGCCACTAATGGTAGATAACAGAGACTTCCGTTGGGGGGGACAACTCTGGAGAACTTCCAAAGCAAACATAACCGAAGGATCTTCACCTAAGTCCTCAAAACTATTATAGTGCTGTGCGACATGAGAATTGGGGTTATAAGAAGATTTCCAGAGGACTCCCTTAGTAGGAAGTCAAATGATAGACTCAATGCTAGGTCATTCAATATGAGGAAGTCCAGAACTGGATGAAGGAATGCTTGAAGGGACTTCAGGTTCCTTGCTGGCAGATGGAGGATACTCTTTTGCTCGAGTACTCACATGGATAGGGATAGTCCCAACCATAAAAACTTGGGAGCCAAAAGTGGAAGAGGATTAAGGTTGATTGACCACCATTTGAGTTTGTTGAGAGGGAAAAGGATCTTTAAGTACATCTGGAGTTCCCAGAGTCCCCTTAAGCAAACAACTAACTTCAGACCATCTAGGACAGTCCTTAGTGTAGTGATCCTTGTCATAGATAAGAAAAGGGTACTTAGGTTTTCGCTTAGCACCATCATTGCGTGGAGGCTTAGGAGGGTCCTGCTTTGGTGGATCGGCCTTATTTTTTCCTTTCCCATTATTCTTACCTTTCGAAGCTTTATCTACTGTGATGGATTGGACGACATTGACTTCGGAGGTTTTACCAGTATTAGCTATGGCCTGAGAAGCATTTTCACTAGGAGCGGTAGATTTTTGCTTCGCAGGGGTCATGGAAGACTTTCAGGAAGATGAAGCAATAGAACCAATAACACCGTCGATGGAAGGCATCAATGGAGATTTAGAAGTTCTAGGTAGTGGAGCATCAAGAAAGACATCATGCAGCGTACCAGATTAGGAATAAACCAAATCCAGATACTGAGAACACACAATAGCTTTCTCTTCAGTAACACACTCCCCCATAGCAATATCTCGAGCTATCAGAATGACAAAAGAGGTAGTAAACCAGTCATTCAGAAGCTGATCAGGGATCTAGAACTTAATCAAATGGTGTTGCCTTCTCCATTCATGAATATGATCAGAGATGTGAGTAGCTCTATCTTGTTTCATAGAAGTAGGGAAATGTGTTCCCATTTCATAACGAATCAGTGACTGAAAATGGGTAAGAAATGCCATCGCAAGCGAATTGAAGTCTTGGAATGTTCCATGAGCGAGCTCAATATACCATTTCGCAGTGGAGCCAGTGAGAGTCCTCTAAAAAAGATGGAGGCTGATAGAATCATCAAGCCATGAGTTAGATGAGCATGAGAGGTGATAAGTCATGACATGCGCTTAAGGGTCCTCTCTAGATTTACCATCAAATTTAGGACAATCACTGGGAATTTTGGTCAGAACTAGTTGCCAATATGGATTATGAAGGATTGGATCATTCATTAGTTTGGACACATCGGGCAGTTCCAAGGTTTCCAGGAAAGGTAATTAAGGATTAAAGGACATCATAGGCCTTTGATAAGGGCCAACATTAATATTCCACCTAGAGCCTTGTTGCCCCCATGGATTTTGTCCATAAGGGTTATAGTTAGGCGCATTAATGCCATAACCTAGTTGTTGTCTCGGATTTTGAACACCAACAACCCATTGGTTACCAGCTTGATCAACATTGGCAACATAGGGCTACTGAAAATTTTGATAAGGATTGACCTGTGGTTGTTGATAATTTTAATACGGAGCACACTGAGGTTTCCCTTGGGGTTCCTGAAGTACTTGGATACCATATTGAAGCTGAGTTCCAAACTGCACCTGAGGCCCAGGATGCATTTGATAAACAGGTTGGGCTTGAAATCCAACTTAAGTTTGGAGACCGAGTTGAGTCTGGAGTCCAACCTGAGTGTAGAAACCAGGTGGGGCTTGAGAAACAGCTAGTGTCTGAATGCCTAGTTGACATAGAGGTGGAGTGATTTGACCGGACTGATGTCCTTGTTGAAACTGGGGTTGATCCAACTGGCCAGAAGGCTGGACTGGTTGGTACTGAGGTTGACCCAACTGGCTAGAAGGTTGGCCTTGTTGGTACTGAGGTTGACCTATTTTCCCAGAAGATTGAACTTGCTAGGTAATAGTTTGACCTTTGTTGAAATTGAGGCTGGCCCATTTGACCAGAGTGTTAACCTGGCTGGACAGTAGGGTGGCCTTGCTAGATCTAAGGCTGGCCCTTTTAACCAGAGGGTTGACCTTGCTGGATAGTGGGTTGGCCTTGCTGGATTTGAGATTGGCCCATTTGATCAGAGGGTTTACCATACTGGACAACAGGCTGGCCTTGCTGGATCTGAGGCTGTCCTGCTTGACTAGAAGGTTGACCTTGGTGGGCAATGGGTTGGCTTGGTTGAAACAGAGGTTGACCTAGCTGTCCAAAAGGTTGACCTACTTGGGTAACTGGTTGGCCTAGCTGGAATTGAGGCTGACCTAGTTGACCAGAAGGTTGCACTAAGTAAACAAAGGAGGCACCTGCGGTGGCCAAAGGTTGTCCCTTAAAGGGTTGTCCTTGTAGGCCTGAAGTTTCCCTTGAAAAGGTAGGCTTTGTGGGCCACCATAAGTGGTGTGATTCCAAGCAACCGGAAGCGGAATAGAAACCTCAACTGCGGGTTCTGGAGGGAGAGACCCAATGTGATAAATATGAGCCCCTTGAGGATCATAATAGTGCAATGGGTTATGCAGATAGGATGATGGTTGGGATCCCAGAGGGTTATGATTCGGGTTTTGAAGAGCAAACATGTATTGCTCATATGACTACCCTGCTAGAATGGAACCGAAAGAAAGTGGGATATTACCTGTAGGGTGAATAACTCGAGACTCCAAGGATGAGGGACCACTGTTAGTGGGCTCAAAAGAGGTCCCAACAATAATAGTAACCACCAAAGGTGCAATAACTACACTAATGGAATTAGCTATAGAAGCCACACAAACAGTGGGCACTAATGGAACATACGTGATTGATACGTCATGAATATGAGGTATGAAAGGCCCTAAAGTTGGATTTATATCATGAGACCATACAGAACTCCGATTTAGAGACGTGGAACTCATGATGTTAGACAAGGAACGATAGCACAATGGTAATGACATGCCAAGAGAAGTTCTAAAAGGGAAACCTTCTGAGGGAAGAGGAATTTCTCCACTTGACACAAGGTTCTCTTCACTGCTAATGAGACTCTTCTCATCCATTTCGGAAGAAGACATTGCAATCGAAACACCAGGAGGAGTAGACAGGAAGACTTCTTCTCAAGGCTCCCAAAGAGAGTTCCAATTGATATCAAAAGGCTCCTCTCTCGGAGCTTGAGATTCAACAGGCTGAACACTTAGAACAATGGGAAGGGTACCACCCATAGTCAATACCTCAGAAGAGACAGGGGATGCAGAGTCTCTATCGCTTGGTAAAGAAGAAGGGATTGGTGAGTCCACCAAGATGGCCTAAACTCAAAATTTGAGAAAAAGAGATAATCGAGTAGGGTTGAAACTTTGTGCGAACCAAGAACATGACCAAGATTAACAGGTAAAATGTGAGCGTGGACAAATAAATTTTATGACATAGGAACGAAACTTGACCTTTTCATATTAAAAGAGTCGAGAGAAAGGACAAAATATGACTCTAGTTGCCATCGAATGTTTAATGAGCATGAAAGGAAGAGTGCTTAGATGATCCTGTTACTTTTAAAGAGTAAAAAAGGAACGAAAGTGACTGCTATGGAGTACTAGATAAGAGGTTTACCAAACAAATCGCAAAACTTGATATACACCTTGGTGGTCAAATGAAAGAGAAATGACCAAGGACTTTCTGTATGTCAGTCAATCTTCCTGAATGATGTGTTTAGTGCGTTATGATTCGTAAGGTGGCAGACTCAGCTTCCTATGGATAATAAGATGATAACCTAGTGGGGTCTCCCAATATATACTCGACGGTATGGGGAGTACAAATCCGTACTAGTACCTATTGAATCACAAAAGGAGGAATCACCCAACCTTAGTGAAAACAATAGTAACTAGGTTTAACAACGTTGGAACATGTATTTAGCCTAGACCTCTAGATATGTGAGCATTAGGTTCCAATGCATTTTTAAGTTCATTCAATAGATTTTAACAGTTAATCTTGAATTAAGTCTCGATTTCAAGGCCCTACTGAATGTATTTCAACAATTCCTAGGATGCAACTACAATGAGTAGAAAACCATTCCTTTCGATGAACAACTACTTAAATAAGGGTAAGGAGTTCACTTCCAAGTGAACAAAAACAATAACAAGAAAATTCAAGAACAACAGTGCATGCAAGCAATCCAATCATTAGGAAACACGATGCATCAATTTCACTTATCTCGCAACTACTATGACGGAAAATGAAAGATTTGAACTTTGTTTTTTAATTTCTCAATCATGAAAAAATGCAAACATGCTTTCACTTTTGTATTTTATATGAGTGCAATGTTTTTGATTTTTTGGACTTAATAACAAACAAGAAAATCAGAAAGAATAGACAAGTAGTAAGGGAACAACTTCAAACAAGTCAATAATATGGTTGTGGATGTAGTTCAGAATCGTGGAAGGACAAGCAACCCAAAACAAGTGGCTTCTGGACGAAACCTTAAAAGACTTAGGTCACACAGTCCGAAAACCAAAATTCATTCAAACGGAATCAAGAAGGATGTGCCTTAGCAAACATAGTCAAAAGAATCTTGATAAGATGTAAGAGGTAGTAGAGGACAAGCTACACTGGCCTATTTAGGAGGCAAGGCTATGAAAAGCAACCCTACAGGAATCATCGCAAGGGTTATACTAGCAACATGAGACGAACTCCAAATCGTCGCAGGCACAAAGTTAGCAACTAAGCGATGTCGTCGCAAGAGTACACCTATCTTCGCGGACAGTTTGATTTCAGGAATCGTTGCAGCTGTATGACGGGATATCCACGACGTACAACTGGGTCAAAGAGGACATGGACGATTCGTCATAGCTGTTAAGAGTTAAACAACAACGATCTTAATTAAGAGGCAAAACAAGGCAAAGGTAGCTAAAAGGCACCAGTATTATCACTCAGACAGTGAGGTGGACTACCAAATCTACTCAAGTGATCAAAAAAATTGATGGCAAGTCCTAAAACAAAGAGACACTATGTAATTCAATCAAAAACAAATCAAGAGGAAAACAAGAGAGAACACACAAAGGACTCCCTAGCGGAGTCACCAACTTGTGATGTAGGTAAAGTTCCCTCTGCAGACAGAGACAACCCCTCTAGCCCTAGAGTGCGTCTATTCACGGCAAGGAAAATACAACATTGAATTCCTTAAATAGTCATCGTTAAAAGAACCTACCTTATGCCGATGTTCGATGCAGTCTTCATTACGCTACTCCAACTATCATTTTCTTCTCCTTGATGAGTGATTCACCTGAAACAACATAAGAGAACAACGAAACACATAATAGAGCACAAAAATGAGCTATCCACTTATAGATTCAAGGAACCTAAGCTATCAAATATATTTCAGACATGACATAGGAAATAACCATTGATTGTATTGATATGAGCAAAAATAAAGCTTACAACCACTCCTTGACGTCGCAAGCTTCCTTGAAGGGTCCAATCAATATTTTTCCATAAGAATTCACTCTCAAAGGTCTCCCAGAAAGGTTGATGAATCTCTCTCACCAAAAAGCACTAATATAAGACTAAGACAATCCACAACCAATTGCTAGACTATCAACAATTCACATTGCAAACTATCAATCCAACATCAAGAACTAGATAATTTTCTCACTACCAAAAACAAGCTGATCATAGTCATGGAGGATGATTTTATAAGAGGAGGAGCCTCCAAAAATGAGGGAGAGGAAGCTTATCTTCATAGGAGGTTACTCAAAAGGCAAAACCACCATCTCAAATGAGGAAAGGAAAACTTCCTTGACCCAACAACCAGTTCAAGAACCACCTAGAAACATTTTGTTTGAACTAATTCACCATATCTGGGTCATCGCGAGTCAAACACTAAGACTCAGAGACGACATCGTGAGGCAATAGTGTATTCAGAGCTATTGTCACAATAAGGATACCGATGACTTGCGACAGTCTCTAAAATTCGACCGTCACAGAGAATAGATGTACTCTTGCGATGGTGTCACAAGGTTTTGGTTCACTTTGGTCCATCATCGCAGACAAGATATTAGTGTCCCGCAACGATCTTGAAACATAAGTTAAAAGGGTCAACTTCAGGATTAATGAGCATGGTTTATCTTCTTGAGTGATATGAAAGATGTGGACACATATTTTAATGTATGACACAGAACAGATGCCATTCAGGGATTGACTCTACCCGGGATCAGGGAATGCGGGGTTGGTGACAAAATAATGTGTAACAGGTCCCAAAATTTAGTTTGTAACTGCCCAAATGCCTTGCACCTTTGCTACTACTGTATGTTTGTTGTCTTCTATTTCATATCCCTCTCCTTGTCAATCAAGTTCAAGTTCTGATTGATCATACTTCCCACTGTCATTTTCCTCGGCCTGGATTATTTCATCATCAACTGTCGTAGTTCTTCAATCTCCATTTCCAACACATCCTTGGGTTGTTCCATACTCTGCCACTTATTGTTACCTCTTTCTCTTTGTTTCAGGTTGTTGCTACTATATACTAACTCTTCAAACTATTGTTCTTCTCTTTGAATTTGTTAAATTCTATCACTTACTCTTTTTCCTACGCTTACTTTTTCTTCGCTTATATTTACTGCCTCCCTTTCATCCTTACCCTCTTTCATAATTATCTCTTTCTGTATTGAATCATGATAGTCCAACATTCTCTCCAGCAATTGAACATCTCTGTTCCATGGATTAAATACTTCTACAAAATCTTCCTTTTTAATTTTTATTTGGCTACTCATCTGTGCCAAATTTCTCCAACATCTATAACTAAACCTGCACTCACTAAACAATTATTAAACTAAAAATTATAAGGCTTTTGTGCCTTTTCTTCCTTTGGAAACACATCAGTATGCTGCTTTAATTTCTCCTCCTCTATCAACACCTCAGTATGCTAACTCAACTTCTCTAAAGAATTCTCTAATGTACTCTCAAGACTATTAGTTAGTCTCTCCTCCACACCATCTATTTTAATGATGTATTCATTTCCTTGTTTATTGTAGTGAACTTCTTCATTCTCATTCAGTTCTGATTTTACAACCTGAACACTTACTTTTTGGTTTTCTAGCATTTTCTCCAAAATACTTAACTCATGGGATAAATTTTCCATCTCACTTGGAATTTCCCCTAAAAGCTCTGTACAATTCTCACTATCTTCTTCTTTGTCACAAGTATAACTTCTTGTTGACACTATTTTTTCATTCTTAATTAGAATAAAATTCTGATCCTCCATCTTTGTGATATTTTTAGATGTTTGTCCATTACTTTCCCTATTGCCATTTAAGAAAATCAATTCCTCGTTGTTCTTACCAATAGAAAATTTCTTATCATAAGGCATAACTGTCTCATCTCTACTGAAGATATTTTCTCCACTAAGTAAGGAATTTATGAAATCCTTCTACTGTAATAACTCAACTTGATTTTAATTTGAAAGACAGTCATCATCATACTTTACTTGGCAACTTTCAGCTTCATTCAAGACAATTCCATAAGATGGTTTGTCTTTTGCAAAACCTACATTCACACACAACTTGTCAGTTGTAAAACCACAAGACCGCATGATCTCATTTGATGATTCAATCACCAAGTCCTCTTGCCGTTCCAAGTCCTTTACATGACTCAAAATTATCTCAATGGTCTTCCCTTCAATCTCATCAAGTCCTTCACTTTATTGCTTGATATCCTTCTCTACTTCTGTTTTCTTTTGGCCATCCTCATGAGTCCAACTTCCTCTACTTTCAGTCCTCGCAATTTGTTGAAAAGTAAAACCTTTTCCCAACTGTGTATAGGTATTTACACGAGACCTATCTATCTCATCTTCTTTAAAAACATAATTTAGGTTATGCCTGTCTTCTTCCTCCTTTATGTCAATATCATCAAATTGTCCTTCTTCACATGTTTCACTTGCAAACATACACAAATTATCAGGTTTAAAATCATGTGTTCTTTGGTCTCACTTGAAGTTTCAGCCTTCAAATCTTCATCTTCACCCATAACTTCACCCTGCTCTGGTTCACAAATGGACACTTCCATTTCCAATTGAGCTTCTCTGAGTTTTTCCATCAACCAATTTAGTTTCTTCTGTCGTAGCCTTCTCTGTAACTTATGCCACTTTACATGCTTCTGTTGTAGCCTTCTTTGTAACTTATGCCACTTCACTAGCTTCTTCTTCAAGACCCAACCTAGTCTTTAGCTTTCCTCAAGTATCATCATTAATACATTGAGTTGTTCTTTCATCTCAACAATCTCTTTGTCACTGTTTAGAGAATCTTCGTCGAAATCACATAGATATTCTTTTGTCGACGCGTTCGAACCAACCAGTGTGTTTCATCGTCAAGACAAGTTGAAGATCCAATCCAGCTTAGCTTGTTAAATAGTATGTGTAGAGACTCCAACGGCTATATTTCCAACGGCTAATTTTGACCTAATGACCTAAGTCAAACCAATAATATTCTTGTTATATTTTTAAATATTATTATTCTAAGAAAATAGTTAAATTTGGTAAATTTATATAATAAATATTCATTTGTTACTTGTACTTGCATATATAATATATTCAAAAACCTAACTAATTCATATTAAAATAATATCCTTGGTATAACATATATTATTTATGTTATACCAAGGATATTATTTTAATATGAATTAGTTAGGTTTTTGAATATATATATATGCAAGTACAAGTAACAAATGAATATTTTATTATATAATTTACCAAATTTAACTATTTTCTTAGAATAATAATAATTAAAAATATAAAAAGAATATTATTGGTTTGACTTAGGTCATTAGGTCAAAATTAGCCGTTGGAGTCTCTGCACATACTATTTAACAAGCTAAGCTGGATTGGATCTTCAACTTGTCCTGACGGTGAACCACACTGGTTGGTTCGAAACGCGTCGACAAAAGAATATCTATGTGATTTCGCCGAAGATTCTCTAAACATTGTTATGGATCATAGAAGTCTAAATTCCTTAATAATCTCTTTGTCAATTTCCTCCTAAATCATTCTCTTGCCATTTTCCTTGGCATTCTCTTTCTTCACTTTTGTTTTGCTGTGGTATTCCACATAACCTCCACTATGACTATCAGTAGTCATCTTCTTCTCCATCTCTATGAGTTACTCACTAATTCACTATGATCTGCATTAAATCCTCTGCAAAAGCAAGTCCTCCCTGCTACCACTTACCTCACCAAGTTTTCCTATGTACTTGGTCTTTTGGTAAGCCCTCGGTTCACTATCTCTAGAACCTCTTTTGAGCACTTCTCTCTGCTCCTTCTAGGCTTCAACTCATCTTCATATTCTAAGAACACAACTGTCCTCTTGCATTTTAATGACAATGAAATACTTGGTTCTGACCACCTCTTATTTCACTTAGAAAGTCTTATCAACTTCCTTCATTACTTAGCAATTCTACCCACATCCTCTTTGGAATTGCCTTTGTGAGCTGCAAGTCTCCTTCTTGCTACATATGCCTCACTAAGCTTCTCTCCTCTGAGCTTAGTCTTTTAGCGTTTCTCTAGTTCTTTCCTCTGGAACCAATTGAGCACTCCTTGCTTTAGGTTACTACAATATTCTCACCTTCTTATGCTGCTACATGTGCATCAATATAAAGACCACAAACTCTCCCATCTTCAAATCAAATTAAAACAAAACATATCATCTCCCCTTCAATACCTCTGCATGATCTTATTCTACCATTCACCTACACATTGAATGGATTGTCCTCTATTTCTTTGCATCTGCAATTTCCGCTACACATTATCTCTGTGTGCCTACTATTTGTCAGATTAGAATTTAATCTTCTCTTCTCTACATACACATCTTAACACATAACTCTTTTCTAAATTTTCTCAAAGACCTTTTAGACAAAATTTCCTTATTCTGCTCTGATACCAAAATGATGCCATCCTAAGATGACTTTACCCATAGTTTACATATAAAATGCATAATATCATTTGTTCTAGGAATTTCAATTACCTTGCGTAGTAAAACCTTCAAAAGTTAAGGTTTAAGGCCCCTTAATTAATTTTCATGTGGAAACATTATAATTGACTATCCATAGTCTTAAACTTTAATGAAGCCTTTCCAGCGAAACTTTATTCTCCCTTCCTAAACTTTGTTTAATCCTTAATCCCACTTTATTTCTATTATAACTATCCTATAATAGAAATATAACATAAACCGCACTTAACCTTACCTTTTTACCAATCCACGGCCTTTGCACATTTTCCGACACTCATCTTTATCCATTCAATATTCCACCATCGATTTCACTTCCTCAGATCAACGTTGTTGTGCAATTTCCATTCATCTTCCGGAACTCAAACAAACTTAAACTCATGTCCATGAACTTCTCGGGTCTACTCAGTCCTAAGCCTTATCAACTTCAATCTCTTCCATTGATCGTATCATTTAATTTGGCGGTTGTTGATCCACCCAATCAACAAACCTAATCGTCGATCCTCCACCATTTGATCAAGGAACACTTGATCTAGTGGTCAGTAGCAATATCACATGGGCTACTTGCGCAATGTTTAACCACCCTTATAGAGCCGATAAAGATTATAAATCCTTAATCTATAAATGTTCGGGTGCGTTTTTGGAATTAAAGTCTGATCACTTTATGACCCGATATCTATTGGATATATGAGGTCATCAAATCTACGGCCTGCGGGTCTTCAACTAGCACATGGATTACCAAACAACTTAACCCTCATAGTTGACTGTGATGTAAGTGTTGAAAATGAGATTGACGGCTAAGATTTAGTGTGGGGCTTCAACCACGATCAAGAAATCTGTATGCTCCTATTCCCCACAGTCTATTCCTCCGACATTCTTTAACCACCATTCATATCTGTCGATCTAAATGATCTGACAGCTCACTCTACACTTGTTCGATTATGATGGAATTTGCGTTATAACACAACACCACTCTTACTTTAATTTCGTGTACTCTTAATCATTGTCATCCATGAACTTCACTTGGATCCTTTAATAGGATTCATCAATCAAACCCCAATCCTACATACTCCCTTCTTATCTATGTTTTGCTCGTACCTCACCTGCATACATATACTATGCAGAATTACACTAATTACATAAAATTCATAAGCCCATACACACCACACAAATTAGAAATAGAATTATCTGTATTGATGAATAAATATTTACACAGTTTCTCTCTCAGGCCTAATTTCCAATATCAGTGGCCTCTGTTTCACAATCTTCCCATAAGCTTGCAGTCAAACCTCTAACTCACAACCTCTAACTAGCTAACCAGCTAACTATCTAACCTCACTAACCCTTTTTATGCCTTTTTGGCTTACATTTATACAAAAGGAGTCTATAACCAATTTCTAGTTCATATCCTTAATAATTTCAACTAAAACCTAAGAATCATCTCAATCCTATAAATCATGAACTAATTCCTAATTCAAGATCTACAATTAATTTCCAAAGCTATCAATTCCTATGAACTCTCAACTATGACGATTCTCTCATGTTCCCCTTCGTTCGAGAACATTTACAATATGCCTCACAATACTTAATTAATTCCTATTTTCATTAAAATCACTCAAAATCTAAGTAATTACATTAATTCAACACTTAGGAAACCAACTTCCGTAAAACAAAAGACCCCCGTATGTCTACTAAAATACAATTATTCTTTTGAGCTGAGTGCTCCTGCATCATTATATGATGGTCATATTCTTTGTTAAATGATGTGATCTTACTATGGATCTTGTTCATGATTTAACAAGTGATTGAATGATTGATTTATTCATGGGATAATAAGAGTTGTTGCAACTACCTTGAGATGGAATTGGACCTTCTTGACAACTCTCTCATGTATTTTAGAATTTTATGATTAGATATGCATTCGTGACATGTAGCTTCTATGTTTATCAAATGTTTGGCGAAACGAGTACAATGTATTAGGCATGTCTAGGTCAAGATCTTGCTGAAATTCTAAATTGGTGCAATTTTTATTATTGTAGTTATGGTTATAAAAAGTTATAGGCAGTGGCCTGGAGGCTAGCCTGAGGAAGTGGCATAGATCTCACCACCAAATGGAGAGAACTAGGGTTTTTGGGTCATAATTGCATGGATACAAGTTTGTAGGTATGTTATAGCCTCCCAACTTAATGGATGCTATGTTATGGGCGAGATTGTGGATTTAAAAGATATAAAATGAGTACCAGCTCAGGGATTGACCACCTAAGGTGGCTATCAAGTTCTTGAGTGGTTTGTAGTCTCTGAGGGATGCCAATATGTGTTCTATTTTTTAGGCCCCACTTCCATAACTGGAAGATGGACGTTGGGTCATATCATAGTGACACTCAACTCATCTTTACCTTGTAGATCTTGTAAAAGTGGGTAAATTTGGGAGGAGGCATTAGATTTCTAATTTTTTGGAAGATTTTCAATCAACTAAGCATTGAACTGTGGCCCTTGATTTGCAACTATCTCTATTGGCACTCCAAAATAGACAAATATGTCTTAAAATACATTATGAAATAACTTGTTTAATGGATTTGGTAAGTTATTTGGCTTTGAAACACTTTGTAACATAGTTTGTAGAGACCAAAATGTGGGTATTTTGACATGATGGGGGATTAATAGGCCCCACAAAGTTAAGATTCCACTTCTCAAATGGATCGATGTTGGAGGCCACTTTTTTTTTAATTTTTTATTAAGTATTGTCTAGGTGACTGCATATAGGACAAAGTGGTGTGTTAGAGAATAGATTAGTGAACAATTGTAAGAGATAGTGCAAAGGGAATATACATGGTGCAAGGGTGCACGATGCACGAAGGAGGCGACAACATTTAGTGAGCGGGGTCATGTGTGAATGGATTTAATAGTTAGGATTTTGAGTATGGTGGTGATGAGTAGGAGTGATGTCGTGGTAAGAGATTTTTGAAATATTTATAGGAGGAAGGAAGTCGAAAAAGAGGTGAAAAATAGGTAAAATATATTTCTACAAGATGGTTAAGGGACATGGGACAACTAGAGAAAGGATGCGAGAAAATATCCCAACAGTTAGCCAGTAGGGAGGACAGCTGGAAGAGTGGAGAAGTAGGCTGAAGGAGTTTGTGAAGCTATTAGGAATCAATATAAGGATTCATCCCAGACAAATCAAAGGTTGGATTATTAGACCATGGACTGTAGAAGAGGAATAAATTACCACGATTATGTCTTTTTGTCATAGTCGTTTTAAATGCTAGCATCTGTGTCTGTAGGTGCTATTCAACATAAGCATAAGGGAAATAAGCTATAATGGGGTATGTACACTTTGAAACTATATTGGTTGTCCCATTGTACTATGAGCAAGTAATGAAGGCTAATGAGCCAAGTTATGCATGTTCTATGTTGTAACACCTTGCACCTCTTTTTATTTTATGTTGAAGTAATAGAAAGAATGACAGATTTTCTCTTTTATATTGGTGTATAAATGTGTATAGTTATGTTAATATGGTATGTTTTCTTATCATTTTCTTAATAATCTCATGCTGAGATGTATATATTTAATGTATTAAATGGATGAGTGGATTAATAGTTTGGGGATAGATCAATATGTTAAAGAACTTTTGTGGTGAATGCTATTTTTCTTTGAGAAGGTCTAAGAGATTGACAAGGGGAATAATATCCCTCATGCATGGTCTTACTATCGATCATGACCTGCACACTAATAAGTGAATGTAATCAGAAACAAATTACTACATAGTGTGAAGTCCCATAATGACTATTGGGTGTCTTTCTGATAGATGTTGCGCTTTAAGTCAAAGTTTCAGTGTGTCAGGGTTCTAACAATCCCATCTGACTATGGAAACATGATTCTAGCAGTGCCCCATTAGCATTTTGGGTGAAACTTCATCCACTTTGTAGGTGATGTTGAAAGGTTTGGTGCTAAATGGGTTTGTTTCCGAACTTCGCAACCAATCCCTGGTCTGATAGAATCCCAGACGCCAAAATATGGTTTTGTTTCCAGGATCAAGATTGTTGTATGATGGGATTTGTTTTGTCGTAGATGTGTGGAATATATTGAACCACACCAAGGAAGATATTACTTGGTGGTTCAAGTGGAAGGAGGATGAGTTTTTAGCAAAATAAATTGGGGAGAAATGACAAAACACAAAGAAATGGTTGTAGAATTATGTCTTTATTGAACATCATGAAACCTTCTTTGGAGAATTTTCGAATATCCTGACTAAGTGGGTTCAATGGTTAAAGGAAAATAATTTGATGTATCACCATAATGGAATAAGGTAGTGGACACTATAGGAGGTACAAAAATTGCAAGTGGTAGGTAACAATGTTTCATGTGTTGTATATTTTGGTTTGAAAGAGTGTTGGAAAAGTACATTGTTAAATTTGTTGTAGAAGTGGCAATATCTTATAGTACAGTGTATAAAAAATTATTAAAGGGGCCACAAGGAAAATTTATACGGTCACTACCATTATCCATTAATATGTTACTATGACCATAAAGAGTTTCCCTTGGAATCATACAACATGAGCAACTAAACTACTCATATTCTAGGGGAAATGGGGGAGAACCATGAGGGAGTGTGAGAAGAGAGAAAGGAGAAAAGGTGGGAAGACTATGGTGGATGCTAAAAACAAGTATAGAAATATGTAGGTGAAGGAGAGGAGATGGTATAAAGATATAGAGCTTCGAGGATGGCACCTTAAGGAGTGGATGGAGTTTTCAACAGGGTGACGCTCAAGGAGGTCAGGCAGCATTGATGCCTCCTGAGAGGAGAAGCCCAGGGAGAGGGGTGATAAAAGGCCACCAAATGGTAAGTAGTAGTGAAAGTTTTTAGAGTTACAAAGGAATTCATTTTGGTACCCTGAGCATTGAATTAGAGGGAGAAGAGTAGCCAAGTCCATGTAGCACAAAGTCCTTGGATCATGGATAGAAGAGTCAAACCATGCCTAGTGTCGAACCCACGACCCTGTGTGCTTCTACAAACATAGAGGTGACCACTCAACATAATTTCATGAATAGTGTAGAAGATAATTACAACCAAGGGGGTGGAGGTACTACTCGTAGTCAAATTGGTCAAGCAGTATGAGGAGTATCACAAGGTGTTTAAGCTTAATTTAGTGCATAAAAAACTGCACAATTTTTTAGTAGTTTAATGGGAGATTTAGGGAGTACTTCATCATGAAGTAATGTGCATATTTCAATGGTGGTTGTATAGTTAAGGATGCATATGTTCCATGGTGCTGGGAATGAATACTTAGAACCACATTTGTTCATTTGTGAAGTGTATGTAAAATCAAGTGATTCTGAGACAAGGTGATTTATATTGCACAATTGGAAGAAAACTTTAGAGACCATGCATTAACATGGTCTATGAAATTTAAGATTGTGACCCTAATGAGGTAGAATAGAACATTGAAAGAGATTAAGTGAGATTTGATTAGGGAGTTCTAGAAGCCGAAGTCTGAATTGTAGTGCTTTATTGAGATAAAGGCAATTAATCAAGGGTTGGATGAATTTGTATGGTATTTTGTCCAGTGCTTTAACATTTTGAAAGACAGAATGGAATTTTAAATTCTAGATGCAAATCACAAGGAATGGTTTATTGCTAGACTTTACCCCGCATAAGGATACCATTGAAGCAATAATGAACTAGTTCAAATTCATAGGCATTGGAGCTAGTGCTAAAGTTGGAAGCCTTGTCAGCAGGAAATGGAGAGAGAAATAGTATGGCTCAAGTACTATCACAAATGGATGCGCTAACTCTAGAACTACAATATTTGACCAAAGGGAAAGAGAAATAGGATGAGGTGTGGTGCACCATCTTTCGGACATAGGGTTACCACCAAAAATAATGCAAGTTGTTGATGGACTACATGGAATCTATTATAGAAAATCCACTTGTGCAGGGAAGAGGTTTTGGTGTGCATTGTTCCAAGTGTGGGGGCACACTCCATAGAACTGTTCGATGATGAAAACGTATGAAGCCATGATCAACGCTTTGTTTTTTGATTTATATAAATTGGTGGAGCATGATATTGAACATTTCCATGCATTAGAGTTGATGTGTGAGTGTACCTTTGATTCATTTTGGGTGCAGGGACCCAAAGGAATTGAAGCAATGTTAATTGGTTTCTATCAAGTAGGATATAATCAGACTAGACAATATGATCATCCTTATCAAGGATAGGGATTGAAAGCTATAGGTTTAGGAGGAGAAACTTAAGGAAGAGGAGGATTTGGACAAGGTTGGGGAACAATTATTTTCTATAATTGTGGTCATTAGGGACACCTCACATGGGATTTTCCTAATCCCTATTATACGTGTACCTATTATCGATCCCTTGACCATTTGACCAAAAATTTCCTTTAATTGATTGCCAAATGAAAGAGAAGAAACGGGCAAATGTATAAATGATAGCAGTTGAGCCTCGTAGATTCCAACAACTAGTTTGCACAGTAACTCGAGTAGGTGTTAGAATTGGAGCGTATGCTACGAAGCTTGGACTTCCAAAATTGCAATGGGTTAGAAGGGCTCCTAAAACTCCTCCAAAATTTTATCTTATTTGGGGGGAAAAACTACAAGGTGGTGCAAAGGTAGATAGTTTTTGTGGAATGATATAAACCGAAGAAAGTCCATGAAGAAGCCATGATTTCTATCTATGATAATATTGTATTCAGGGAGCCTTTGACAGAAACATGTCCTTTTTGAAACCTGCTCCAAAGTTGTCTTCCATTGGTGAAGGATGCGTAGGTGCTGAGGAAATTTAGGAAGCTAGAAAAACAATGTGTCAAGGAATATGAAGTAGTTACCATGTGAGCATCACCATGTATAGTAAATCAGGTAGCTCACAAGAGAAGGATGAGAAAGGAATTTAAGTTCAACATAGATTGGAGAATATGAAATGGACAATATCATATGAGACTTAGAGTCCAACTTAAATATTTTTCCAAAGAGTACTGGGGAAATGATGGGAAAACCAAAGTTAACCTAGTCTCCCATTCAATTAATATTAGTGAACCAACATTGTGTCTTCCCTATTAAGAGACTGACATGAGTGAAAATAGAGTTTGATGGAGTTGTAAGTATTATTGACTTTAAAGTTATAGAGATCATCAATGTTACCAATCCATACCTAGATTTGTTGGGGATTGATTGAGAATTTGACAATCAGGGGGTTACTTATTTAAAGAAGAGGCAGATGATTTTTGAAGGTGGGAACATTCAGGTGATAATTCCCCTGGATCCATGGCGAGGATACTGATATATCGAACTGGTTAAATGTGACTTGTTTAGGGAAGAGTTGGATAACATCTACAATGAGATAGATCACTGTGAATATTATATGAAGCCTACAACTAATGGAGTGTTGAGTTGGAATAGTGTTAGGTCATGTACATTTGATTTAGATGAAGTGCTAGAAAATTGGTAGAATAGATTACATGAAGTCAAATTTCAGAGGTGCACACACATCACCAACATATTGCACTAGATAGGGATTGAGGTACATAATTTTCCTCACTTTAATGGACTGTTTGAGGTGACTATTTTTGTGTAGGAGTTCGAGGATCATATACTTAAGAATATGAGGATTCCCATGCTAGATGTTGTGTTGCAGGCAACCCTATCCAGATGGTGGAATGTGCACAAGGGCCAATTTATGGGATGGAAGCAATGAAGATAATTAATATGCATAAGATTTGGGACCAACTCTGGGGTCCCAAGTGAGAAGTATTTGGGTATGGATTTCCCAAGGATGCACTTAAAACTATGTGCCACAACATGGACAAGAGACGCCACATCGAGAGTGGGTACACCAATTTGTACATATGTTAAACACTATGCCTACAAACTAGTATGTTGAGCTGGAGGTATGTAGCCAAATGAAGGGCTAGAATGAGATGACATAGAGCTTTAAAACTACCTTCAGTTTTGAGGTGGAAGAGCGAGCACTCGACAAGGCTTTGAAAGTATTGCGATGAAATTTCCACCATTGATACAAGAGTTTATGGAGTTTTATAATATAGAGAAACAGGGAAAAGATGATGATGATCCCATGAACATACAAATTCCATAGGTTGAAGGGGATCATGTAGTAGGTGGAACAAAATTACAATCCATCGAGTATGCATAGCCTATCAAAACCTAGCAAGTAAAAATTGAGATAAAATAAAGTCCCAAGATCACTGCCATAGGGATTACTAGGATGATGAAATAATATAGAAGGCTAGAGACTTGTTGTGCAAATACTAGGACCTATTCCCTAACATATTCAAGGAAATGAAAGGGATTGTTAGGGAATTGGGTGAGATGAGGATTCCGTTGAAGCCCAACACCAAGCCTGTCAAGCAGTGACTCTATAGACTGAATCCAATCTACAAGGAGAAGTTCAAGTGAGAGTTGGATAAGATATTTCAAGAGGGAATTATTGGACCCATGGAAGAGTTCAAGTGGATAAGTCTAATGGTGGTCCAGAATAAGAAGATGGAGGAAATAAAAAAATTCCTAGACTTCCAAGAGGGAAATTGTGAAGGATTGAAATGATGAAAGGATATTTATTCATGTGCATATAAATAAATTGTGTTTCTTGTAGCTTAAAGTTAATTCTCCATCGTTTTCCAAAAGTAACAATTATCAATGGTTCTTATTGAATATGCTAGTTAGAGAGTTGTAAAATAAAATTCCACTATGTGCCGAAGTGGAATAATTTGTTTTAGATGGAGTTCATGTAGGGATGCTGCTAGAATAGACAACACACAATGTTGGGGGTAGACCAATTAGAGAAGCATGGTGTGAATATCTTGAATGACCCAACATAATTTAGTAGTCTAATCCTTGATGCATTATCTATGGTGTACGTTAGAATGATTCAACTGTGTTAATAATCAAGGTGAAAATTATAAATGTGATAGGAATTGGGTGAGAATATGCTAGAATGACAACCCATGGTATGGAAATGATGACTGAAATTAGAAGAAAGTAGCTGAGACTATAACCAAATTAGATTTTTGCAACAGAAAATAGCACGCGAACCATCAATTTGACCCTTTGGATATCGAGAAACATTATTGGAAGAGGGTAGCACTGGGGTGGACAAAATAAAGGGAGAAAGAATTAGTATGAATGTGAGGGGTGGCACATGTATGCCATCCCTTCAAACTGAACTGAAGAAAATTTCTCATAGATTCCACACTATATGCAAGTGACAATGGAGAATCCAAATCAATGATAATCAATGAGAGGAAGCAAAGGATGCAAGGGTTATAAAACACCACCCAAGGAATGAGAGCTAGTAGAAGAACCAATATAAGATATTTCAGAGCTTAGGGGATTGCAAAGAAGTAGAGTAGCCCATGCGTGTAATGAACCCACTTCTAACACTTTTTTAATTTTTTTTAGAGGAAAAGCTATAGTAAATCAATGTACCTTTGTATAAAATATTTAATTCTCCCTACTAAACATATTGGCTTCATAGAAATATAACTAATTATATATTTGTATTTATCTGCATATACAAAAGAATAAAAAATGCTTTAACATTGAATTCTCCACTATTTCCAATATCATCTCTTTTAATCTTCTATTTTTACACCTTGTTTCTATCCTACTACTATCTTATTTATTTAAATTCCATAGCTATTTACTCATTCATATACTCATATTAGGGTCTTTTAGAAGCTATCCCAAAGCATTTTCATCTTCACATATTTCATATGAAATTCCAACACTTCATATTTTGTGGGTTAAGCTCCTAAGTTTTCATTAAATTTGATTTATGGAGTATAAATGTATATTGATTATTTATCCACATATTGGCCTTTTTACAAACCATGAGCTCTATCTAAAAACAACATGCTTTTCTTCATTCTTAACACTTTTGATTTATATGCACTACCATATTTCTATACTTAGACTAAGTTTATATTAAAACTATCATGGCCATCGCTTTAACCTTAGTCATGATCTTCACATTTAAATCACATATGTAAGTCATATATCAATTACATTGAGGAAGCTATAACTATATGCGAATTTATTTATGGTGCATCGCATTCACTTATATCTGTACTCTCATTCCTCCATTACATTTTCAATGTGGTATTTATTTCAGGTCTATATAACGATTTTAATATAGTTCATAACTTTTATATAAGTCCTTTCTAGACTCTTCCACTCACATATGTGTCAACCTGTTGCGTTTCCACACACGATCCTTTTGACCTACCAAACCAATGGTGGTGATTAACTCTTGTAAGATCAATGGTGATGCTTATTTTAGGGTTTTATTTATGCATAATGTTTGCCCGTCGATCCTCATCAATGTGTTCTGATGCAGGAGCATCCAGCTCCGAGGAGACAGAAGGTGGTTGACGGTCTCATGGAGAGACAAGAACACACAATCATACATGCATAGCTGGACAGGTGTTAGACTTGTCAGTTATTTTACTTTATTTATTTGTTTTATTTTTCAGAAGTTCGTTAGGACAAGGTCAATTAAAATTGTGAACTGTTTCTTTTAAATAGGAATTAGTAACAGTAAAATAGTTGATAGTTAATTAGTATCTTTATGAATTGTGTTAGTTAGGAACAGTTAGAAATTGGTGGACAGTTACCCAATTCTGTTGGGCAGTTCTACCTGAACAAAGAACGGTTGTGCCTCAGGAGATTAAAAGGAAAAAGACAAACAATGTAGGGGATTCCTCGGAGAGAGAAACGAAAGACACAGTCATTTCAAAATAAACATTTATTTTTATTTTCTCTATTGAATCATCACTGTACAAACTGATTTCATGCATCATAACATAGATTCTGTGTAACAAAATTACGTTGGAATAACAAGACAAATAATATTCACAAGAAGAGCAGGCGCTGCCATTTATATTATTTCCAGACAAGGAGTACGAAAGATTGTGCACACAGGCAAACCCACAGATAATATTCACAAGAAGAGCAGGCGCTGTCATTTATATTATTTCCAGACAAGGAGTGTGAAAGATTGTGCACGCAGGAAAACCCACAGGTAATTCGTAAAAACCCTCAAACTATTTATGAATAAAGAAAATGCCGGAGTGAAATCAAATAAAGATGTAGTGTTTCATTAAATTGTTATAAACAAAGTATACACAGTCTAGGGCGTTTCACGCTCCTTCGAACAAGAACTTCATTAAAAACCAGAACCTCGAAACAGAGTTTCGAATAAGTAAATGATACAAACAGATAGAATCCAAATAATTGCCATAGTAATGAAGCACCGAGCAGAAACAGCGTGAACGAGGGTTCTATTAACTAAACAGCAAAACTACAGGACGAGGGTTCGAAGAAACGAATACCCATCTTACAAAGTTAACCAAATATCGACATACAGGACGAGGGCTTGAAGCCACCAAATACCCATCTTACAGAACAAGGGTTTCGACAACTGAGTAGCAATATTACAAAACGAGGACCGAAGACCAACGTACAGGATTGAAGGAGGGTTACACAATCAAAACACCATTTATTTCACCGCTCAGGTGACGGACTAACAACAAAAACGAAGTCTCAGAACCACTAATAAGTTACAGTTAACTAATATGGAGAGACCCTACCCGTAGGGAAGAGCTGGAGAACTCGAGTGAGTGCCAGAGATCGTGGAGTGCGTTGAACCACAGAGCCCGACTACATGGAGCCACCTGCAACGAAATGGGAGCAGATTAGAAACATTTACAGTCACCAATAATCATTAAAAACAACAACCGTATGAGGATTGAAGCACAGAACCTCACCTGGAGCTGAGGAGGCGGAGTCGAGAAAACGAAACGACCACCATACCCTGAAGACCAGTAGCGAAGGCGTTAGGGTCGGAGAGATAAGGGATAACCAAGTCCAACAGAGAACCAGCATTTACCTTGGTAGCAGAGTCGAAGCTCGATAACTCAGAGGAGCCCCTGTCACGAGAAAAGCTCACAAATTAAACAAACAGAAACGACATTTAACTAGCAGAATTAAACTAACAAAGCCGTAAATCAAAAGATAAACCCTGTGCAGAGAGGAGGGTGCCTCCATAGTCCGTTGAAACGCTACCTCAAGAGCAGCAAAGGGCCGAGAATGCCCATAGAACCAGCATTGAGACCAGAACGGCGGAGGTGAGAAAGCTCCCACAGAGCAGAACCAGAACTCGGCATAGTGAAAAGTGCAAATGACAAATGAGCGGGACAGAGGTTGACAAAAGGTAAGGACCGTATAAGGGAGAACCGGTAGGTGGAGGTCGTTAACCGATGTGACCAGTAGAAACCCTAAACAAAAAATATCAAGCAAACGTACCAGCATTTAAAGTCAACAGTTGATAAATTTAAAGCACCAAGTCTTGTCAATTGTAGACGCATTGGGAACGGCGGGATGCCATCATGTTCATTTTCTCACTGCATTTCGGAGCCTTTCTTGAACTAAGTTTCTCGAGGTCAACTTTCTTAAATAGTAACAATGGTAAACTCTGGTATTCCATCTCTGCCATTCACAATTTTACTATTTTTTTCAAAATCGACCATTGAACGCTAATTTCACACTAGGGTTTTAAGATCAGAGGTAAAATCTTACACTGTAATACTTATTCCTATTACAGTCAAGTTGTTCCATGGCTAAAAGTAATGGGGTTTTAACTTCTAGTGAACATTTCCTCTTGTTGTCGTTCCTTTAGGTACTCTTTTTGCATTCATGAAATTTATATTTGTTGAGTGTTTGATGCAGGGATTCAATCAACATGTTTAAAAGTTTTACAGGCAGGGTAGGCTTTATATCCAAAATAATAAATCCTTTCTTTCATCTTCAACTAAGAATTGTTTCTTTCAATATTTATATTTTGTTGTATAGAGATTGATTTTCTTACTATGTATGAGTCTGACATGAAATAATTTGCAACCTTTTCCTCGAGGGTGTATTCTATTCTTTATTGAAACGATTGTCACGTCTGAGGCTTCAGTATGCTTACATTTCATTCTAAGGATTTCTTCTAATTCCATGTAAAATATTATATTATTCTACATTACAAACATTCCCTGTTAATTTATCGTTTATACAATATTTTTCCTAGGGTTTGGACCCATTTTATTTCTGCATTCCTTTTTAAATTTGGGGCTAGAATTTGTTGTTCAAATTCATGGTAATAACATGATTTCCTTCATTCTGTTATTATAATGAGAATTGGGTTTTAATCTTAGCCATAAGGAGTAATTCTAGACTCCTACAGGTCTCATACATGTTCTTCGAACCTCTCATGGTTATGTTAGCATATATTTGTATAATAAATGTAACTCTTTATTTTTGACAATATAACCTAACCCTGTAAGAAAATATTGATAGGTTTTTGATGATTTTTCAGTACAACCCTTCTTGAACAATATTTGTTATGGTTTTCTCTTACAACCATTCACATGCTTCAATTGTTTTTCTTTTACAACATATGTATTGTATTCAAGTTTATAAAATAAACCCTATTTAATTTAGTGGCTCGTCCCTACTATTTTAATACTCCATCATGCGCATAAATGTATTTCTTGTGGCAATTATTTGTCAGGTCATTTTACATGGGTTTCTTATTTTCGTAGTATAATCCTTATTTAATTATTTTCTTTAGTATATGTCTTTACAACCTGTTTAAATTTCCAAACCGTTTGTTCTTTTAAAAGAATAAATCATTTCATACTCTCTCCTTGTAAGGTATCGAATTTATATTTATATTTTTATTTCTATTTATAATAATAGAAGATGGACCTTCTCTGAGTGTTTCAACACCCCTTTTATTTCCATTGAATTTTAATCGAATTTCCTATTATGATATTAATAATTTTCTTGCTTTTCCTCTATCCTTTAAACACTTACGTTTGTTATATATTAATTTCACTCTTTTGTTTTCTACAGGTATATTATCAACACTCGAAGAAGGAATTTTCTGTTTTCCTTCGATGTTTTGAAATACTTGGATTTACTGAACGTTCAACTATGTTTCCCTAGGTAGGAGGTTCAAAACCCTTGGTCTCTTGTTTTACATGGGCGTGACTTCTGTGCTCAAAGTCAAATTTCCAGATTTTTAAGCAGTAGTCTATAACGCAACTTTTTGAAAGCTTTTCCGGCTGATTTTTCTGGTCAAAATCCGGCAGCAATTCATTGGAATCCCATGTTTGATAGCTAGTTTCTGCACAATCAATGGCTCCCAGGGGTTTTTCAGGGCGCTGAATCCAAATATGCAGTTAAAAAACCATTTTAACTGCTAAAAATCAAGATTTAACCTCATTTCTTCCGCCGGATTCCGTCACCGGAATCTCCAAAAAGTCGCATTATAGACAACTCCGATTTTTAACTATGAAATATTTAATGATTAGAATTTTTATTATGTATCTCTTAAGTTAAATTCTCTTCCCGAATGGAAGTAATTTGAAGAATGGAAGCCTCTTATATCCTATTTTCATGTAGGTTTCGAGTCTTTTGTCTTTGTGCATTTATGAAGTAATTTAATATATAATTTCCATTGTTTTCTGTAATCATATACCATATATCTTTTGTTTGAAAAAATCTCCGAGTATTAATTTCAATTTCACTGTGAATCTATTAATGTTTTCTCTAGTCTTTTAAGTTCTAAGAAGAATAAATTAGTTCTAAGAAGAATAAATTCAGTCTGTTTGTTATTCATTTCAGACTAGTATTATTTGAAATAAAAACGTTTCTTTGAATTTTACATATTTCTAGTTTCTATCTTTTATATATATTATAATTCTAAAATCTCAATAAATCCATATAGATTTTATGTTCCATATCTATACAAGTAATGTGTTCTGAACTAATTTATATATATATTATATATGAATTAGTTCAGAACACATTACATGTATAGATATGGAACATAAAATCTATATGACACATATGTGGGTGTGGGTGTGGGTGTGGGTGCGGGTGCGGGTGCGGGGAGAGTGCCGATGGGAATGCGAGTGCGGGTGGGAGAGGGAGAGGGAGAGGGCGACTGCGGGTAGCAGTGGGAGTGAGGGCGAGGGCGAGGGCGAGCGAGAGTGTGAGAGTGTGAGTGATATATATATATATATATGAATTAGTCCAGAACACATTACATGTATAGATATGGAACATAAAATCTATATGACACACATGTGTGAGTGTGTGAGGGAGAGGGAGGGGTGGAGGTGGGCGAGGGCGTGGGGGTGGAGGTGAGTGTGTGAGGGTGAGGGTGCAAGGGAGAGTGCCGGTTGGAATGCGAGTGGGAGTGGGAGTGCGAGTGCGGGTGGGAGAGGGCGAGTGCGGGTAGGAGTGGGAGTGGGAGTGCATGTGGGAGTGAGGGCGAGTGAGAGTGAGAGTGAGAGTGAGAGAGTGTGAGAGCGTGAGAGAGTGAGTGGTGAGAGAGCGAGTGAGAGTGTGTGAGTGTGAGTGTGAGTGTGAGTGTGAGTGTGAATGTGAAGTGTGAGTATGGGTGAGGGTGAGGGTGAGGGTGAGGATGTGGGTGAGGGTGAGAGTGAGAGTGAGAGTGAGAGTGAGAGTGTGAGTGTGAGTGTGAGTGTGAGTGTGAGGGTGAGGGTGAGGGTGAGGGTGCAGGTGCGGGGGAGAGTGAGAGGAGTTTTTGGTTGTGGGTGAGGATGCAGCTGAGAGTGAGAGTGAGAGCGAGAGTGAGAGCGAGAGCGAGTGTGAGAGGGGGAGAGTGAGAGTGTGATTCTGAGGGTGAGGGTGAGGGTGAGGGTGAGGGTGAGGGTGAGGGTGAGGGTGTGGGTGTGGGTGTGGGTGTGGGGGAGAGGGAGAGGGAGAGGGAGAGCGTGAGCGTGAGCGTGA
Source organism: Pinus taeda (assembly GCA_000404065.3). Taxonomy (NCBI): domain Eukaryota; kingdom Viridiplantae; phylum Streptophyta; class Pinopsida; order Pinales; family Pinaceae; genus Pinus; species Pinus taeda. Next base: position 292,119 of record APFE031599149.1, on the reverse strand, counting down.
GTGTGAGTGTGAGTCAGAGTGTGAGTCATAGTGAGAGGGTGAGGGTGAGGGCGAGGGCGAGGGCATGCGTGTGGGGAAGAGTGTGAGTGAGAGTGAGTGAGAGTGTGAGTGAGAATGATAGTGCGCGTGAGAGTGGGAGTGAGAGAGGGAGTGTGAGTGTGAGTGTGAGTCAGACTGAGAGTGAGAGGGTGAGGGCGAGGGCGTGCGTGTGGGGAAGAGTGAGACTGGGAGTGAGAGTGGGAGTGCAAGTGGCTGTGCGAGTGGGTGTGAGTGTGGAGTGTGGAGTGGGAGTGGGAGTGGGACAGAGTGCGAGTGTGAGTGTGAGTGGGAACGCATGTGCGTGCGAGTGAGAGGGTCAGGGTGCGCGTGAGGGTGAGGGTGAGGGTGAGGGTGAGGGTGAGGGTGAGGGTGTGAGTGTGAGTGAGTGTGAGTGTGAGTGCGAGTGGGCTGTGAGGGTGTGTGGGAGTGTGGGAGTGGTAATAGGAGTGGGAGTGGGAGTGTGAGTGCAAAGTGGGGTGTGAGGGTGAGTGGGAGTGTGCGAGTGGTAATAGGAGTGGGATTGGGATTGGGAGTGTGAGTGTGAGTGGGCTGTGAGTGGGTGAGGGTGAGGGTGAGGGTGAGGGTGAGTGTGAGGGCGAGGGCGAGGGTGAGGGTGAGAGGACGTGGGGGAGAGGGAGAGTGAGAGTGAGAGTGAGAGGGAGAGGGTGTGCGTGTGTGTGTGAGTGTGAGTGCGAGTGTGAGGGCAAGGGAGAGGGTGAGGGTGTGCATGTGGGGGATAGTGAGAGTGAGTGTGAGAGTGTGAGAGCGAGGGAGAGAGTGTGCGTGTGGGGGAGAGTGAGTGAGTGAGATTCTGAGTGAGGGTGAGGGTGAGGGTGAGGGTGAGGGTGAGAGTGTGAGGACGAGGGAGAGTGTGTGCGTGTGGGGGAGAGTGAGAGCGAGGGCGAGGGCGAGTGCGAGTGGACTAGAAGGGTGGGGGTGGTGGTGGGGATGGGGGTGTGAGTGTGAGTGTGAGTGTGAGTGAGTGAGAGGGCGAGGGCGAGGGCGTGGGCGTGCGTGTGGGGGAGAGTGAGAGTGAGAGTGAGAGAGGGTGAGGGTGAGGGTGTGGGTGTGGGTGTGGGTGTGAGTCTGAGTCCGAGTGTGATTGTGTGTGAGTGTGAGTGTGAGTGTGAGTGAGGGTGAGGTTGTGGGTGAGGGTCAGTGGGGCGAGGGCGAGGGTGTGCATGTGGGGGAGAGTGAGAGTGAGAGTGAGAGTGAGAGTGTGGGTGTGGGTGTGGGTGTGGGTGTGATTGTGTGTGAGTGTGAGTGAGGATGAGGGTCAGTGGGGGCGAGGGCGAGTGAGAGTGAGTGAGAGAGTGAGTGAGAGTGAGAGGGAGAGGGCGAGGGCGCGGGCGCGTGAAAGTGAGAGTGCGAGTGAGAGGGCGAGGGCGAGGGTGAGGGAAAGGGTGTGGGGGTGAGTGAGTGTGAGAGTGAGAGTGAGAGTGGGAGCGGGGGTGAGGGTGAGGGTGAGGGTGAGGGTGAGGGTGAAGGTGAAGGTGAAGGTGCATGTGATTGAGGGTGAGGGTGAGGGGCATGGGGAGGAGTGTGAGCGTGAGTGAGAGTGGGTGTAGTGTACCTAGGGGGGATAATATGGGGTACAAAGGGAGGTACCCAAGGGAATAATGTAATAATGGGATGGGCCATAGTAATAAATAAGGTGGTTAAACCGTATCATGTAAGAGACCACAAGTAGTTAGTAATAATGTAATGGGAAAATGGTATTAGATAGAAGGTATTGAGGGAAAGTGGGAGTGCGAGGGCGAGGGCGAGCGCGAGTGGGCTGTGAGGGTGAGGGGGAGGGGGAGTGGGACGGCGTGGGCGTGGGCAAGAGGGCGAGGGAAAGGGCGTGCGTGTGGGGGAGAGTGATAGCGAGAGTGAGAGTGAGAGGGAAAGGGCAAGGGAAAGGGTGAGGGTGTGCATGTGGGGGAGAGTGAAAGTGAGTGTGAGAGTGTGAGGGCGAGGAAGAGGGTGTGCGTGTGGGGGAGAGAGTGAGTGAGAGTGAGAGTGAGATTTTGAGTGAGGGTGAGGGGGAGAGTGTGAGGGCGAGGGAGAGTGTGTGCGTGTGGGGGAGAGTGAGAGTGAGAGTGTGAGGGCGAGGGAGAGTGTGTGCGTGTGGGGAAGAGAGAGTGAGAGTGTGAGTGTGAGAGTGAGATTCTGGGTGAGGGTGAGGGTGAGGGTGAGGGTGAGGGTGAGGGTGAGAGTGTTAGTGTGAGTGCGAGTGCGAGTGCGAGTGGACTGGGAGGGTGGGAGTGTGAGTGAGAGTGAGAGTGAGAGTGAGATTGCGAGGGCGTGCGTGTGGGGGAGAGTGAGTGAGAGTGAGGGTGTGGGTGTGGGTGTGGGTGTGGGTGAGTGTGAGTGTGGGTGAGGGTGAGGGTGAGGGTGAGGTTGTGGGTGAGGGTCAGTGGGGGTGTGGGCGAGGGCGAGGGTGTGTGTGTGGGGGTGAGTGAGTGTGGGTGTGGGTGTGGGTGTGGGTGTGGGAGTGGGAGTGGGAGTGGGAGTGAGGGTGAAGGTGAAGGTGAAGGTGAAGGTGCATGCGATTGAGGGTGAGCGTGGGGGCGAGGGAGTGTGAGTGTGAGTGAGAGTGAGTGTAGTGTACCTAGGGGGGATAATATGGGGTACAATGGGAGGTACCCAAGGGAATAATGTAATAATGGGATGGGCTATAGTTATAAATAAGGTGGTTAACCTGTATCATGTAAGAGACCACAAGTAGTTAGTAATAATGTAATGGGCAAATGATATTAGATAGATGGTATTGGGAAAGTGAGAGTGCGAGGGCGAGGGCGAGCACCAGTGGGCTGTGAGGGTGAGTGGGAGTCCGAGTTCGAGTCCGAGTGTGTGTGTGTGTGTGAGTGAGAGTGAGAGTGAGAGTGTGAGGGCGAGGGTGTGCGTGTGGGGGAGAGAGTGTGAGAGTGAGAGTGTGAGTGTGAGTGTGAGTGAGTGAGTGAGAGTGAGGGCGAGGGCGAGTGAGAGGGTGAGTGATCACATTCATGTAAAAATAGACTGAATGAGAGTGAGAGTGAGAATGTGAGTGTCAGTGTGAGCACATTCATGTAAAAATAGACTCTTATATATTGGTTAACTATGTAAATATACTCCGCACATTCAATCCAAACTTTAACATAAAAATTCTTGCATAATCGTAGATACATTTATCTACACATATATCTAACACTAGTCTCTCCAGCTAGAAGAGAAAATGAAAAAGTTTCTCTTTTTCATTACCCATATACCATGCTTTTGGTGGTTGGTAACTACCTCCACCTCACCAAAAGGCAGTGGGTTGTTACTAGCTCATTAATGAGCTTTTGTCTCCCACTCCCAAAGACAACATCCTATCTTTTAGGGAAACAATTAATTGACCAATTTCATAATTTATCGATAAATCTAATCATCTAGATTAGATGACTAGGATTTTTTGATGGGTAATTAATATTCACCAATAATTTTGTAGCCTCATCTCTTTCAGCCACATGTACTCCAACAATTAATTTTCCAGATTTATTTAATTATAAAAACAAAACATCATAATTACGGATTTATAAAATTTCATTATCATTAATAAATTAATGATAAGTAAATTCTTCACATGTCTTTAGGACTTAAAACATTCAAAAATGGAAATACAAATATACAATATTTACATTAAACCCTCAAGTCAGGGGATATTACATTCTGCCCCGCTTGAATTTGACACTGCCCCATTGTCGAATCATTATTTTTCTAGAATTCATTCTAGCTTGTTAAAATAGAGAAGGATATTCTTCTTTAAAAGCATCCTCCATCTCCCAAGTTGCCTATTCTGAACTAAAATGTTTCCTTTGATTCTTTAATTGGACTTTCAATATTCCAGAGACTGACTACTTGCTGGTGTATAATACGTAGTGGTTCTTCTATGAACTCTCCCTTTGGTTCCACCTGAACAACATTCTAATAAATTAATGAGCTAGGTCATTCACACACTTCTTTAATAAAGATAGATGAAAGACATTGTGAACTTTTATGTTTGCTATAAGGGGAAGTTGGTAAGAAATTTCTCCAATTCTAGCTAGGACTTCAAAAGGTCCATAGTATCTAGGTGATAACTTGGCACAATTGCCAAGTCTAAGTGTGCTATTATTTGGTTTTACTTTTAAAAACATATGATCTCTCACATTGAATTCCTTTTGAAGTCTTTTAATATCTAGATAGATCTTTTGTCGATCCTATAGTATTTTTAAATTATGTCTAACTTGTTTAACCTCTCCATACAATTCCTTTAACATATTTGGCCCCATGACTAACCGATATTCAAGATGGTCCCAACTTAGAGGTAGTTTCCATTTTATACCATATATTACTTCAAAGGGATTCATCTTCAAAGAATTTTGGTACCCATTATTATAGGAAAACTTAACTAGGTGAAAATAGTCTTCTCACTTAGTTGGTTTGTCCATAACATACATTTTTAATAGATCTTCTAGGATCTAATTAGTTCATTCTCTTTTCCCATTAGTTTGAGGGTGATAAGCTGTACTAAAATTCAACTTTTTCCCATTTCCTTTAAAAATCCCCTCCAAAATTTTGAAGTGAATTTGGCATCACGATTTGAAATTACAGTTTTGGGCACACTGTGAAACATAAATATCTCTTTAATGAAAATTTTGAAATTACGGTTTTGGGCACACCGTGAAGCCTAAATATCTCTTTCATGAAAAATTATGATATTGATAACTTTAAAGGTAGATTTAACATGAATAAAGTGTGCAACTTTTCTAAGATTATCTACCACTACAATGATTGAATCATGTTGCTTTTTAGTTCTAGGTAGTTTATTAATAAAATCCATGGGTATGGTTTCCCACTTCCATTTTGGGATTGGCAAAGGTTGCAACAATATTGCTAGATATTAATGAGAAGCCTTCACTTGTTGGCACTCTAAACACATAGCCACATATTATGTTGTCATTGTTTTCATATTTGTCCAACAATATTCCTTCCTCAACATAGTTATCAATCTTTGATATCCAAAATGATTACCTATTGGTTTCTTATGCAACTCATCTAACACAAATGTTTCTAGCTCTGGTTCATTAGGCAAGTGATTTATTCCTTTAAACAATAGAAAATATTCATCATTTACGACAAAATCAGTTTCCTATTTGCCTAATATTTTAGCTTTCTACAGTTTATTTTTGATTTGAATGTAATTTTCATCAAACTTTGTTGTTGTTTTTATCTTTTTAATCAAATCTATTTTCCAATTTGTTACTGAAATTGTGTAGATTTGATGTAATTTTCTGCTCAAGGAATCAACAATTTTATTTTCTTTTCCTTTGATGTCCGATTTCAAAATCACACTCACTAAGAAATTCTAGCCATCTAATTCGCCTAAGATTTAGATTTGGCTAGTCAAACATATATTTGAGACTAACATTGTTTGTTCTTAATTGAAATTTCCTCCTTGCCAAGTAATGTCTCCACATTTTTAATGCATGTATTATGGATACCAATTCCAAATCATGTGTAGCATAATTATTTTCATGGTCCTTTAATTTTATAGACTCATGTTGATTATGTTAGGGTTAGTAGTTATCATTTGTCGAATGCCTTTTGAATTACTTAATTTTCATTTTGAATAAGTTGAACTTATAATCACTGTCGTTGTCATAAGTTTGAAAGTCACTTTCCAACATTGCCATGAGTTTAGTCATCAAGTGGTTCAGTGAAACCATGAAACAATATCGAGTCATTGGGAGTCATGGTTTAAATTTTTCAACAGTCAAAGTCATGGTGTATGTGTTTGTCAGAAACTTATTTTGAGTTCATTATAGTTGAAGTTTTGCTGCTCAAGAAAAATGTTGTTTTCAGAATATATTATTTATTTTCCCCTTTCTAATGTACTCTTGTTTCCCTAATTCCATAACCTATATCTCCCAATCTCCCATTGTTCATTCATAAATCCCTTTCCCTATCCTTTATTCATTAGTGATATGACTTTTATTTTCCCCATACCATATTCAACCTGTTCCCTCAAAAGACCATGATTACATATTATACATGACATAACCCATATATTGCCCCAACTATCTAAGCAACATATCTACCCAAGCATTCTAATGATTCCCATACACAAGTCATCATATCACCCCAAGTGGAGCGCCTTATCACATCATGCTACTTGAAAAAATAGGTGCCAATTCAAATCAAGCAAAATGACTAACATATGTCTTGCACAATTTCTGCATTGTTGAGTTCAAGGTGATTAATTATCATGGTTGAAGAATAAGGATTTACTTGCAGCCACGCCAGTGATCGAGGATAAAGCTACAACTATCACAGGGTCATTTGATGTGCACTAGTGCTACATAGTCATTGCTGCACATAGCTATATGTAGTCATTGCGTAACATCCTTCCAAAGCCATATAAACTTGACATGACTTGGTTTTCATTTTCTAGAGAGTAAGGATGAGGGTGCAACAGATATTGAAGATCGATTCCCTAGATTTGCCTCCAAAGATATCATAAATAATCCAAAAAATTCCATTCATAAAGGATCACAATGGAAGAGCAAGTCTCTTGTGACAATCACATTAACAATGCTTACAAGTTCACAAGGAATACTAATTGTGTGGTCAAAATGAGATAGAAGTATGACTATTGTGTCACTTCAACAAATTTTTTGGTGGAGACTCTAAAGTATGCATTATCGTTGATTTCTTTGGTTTGGACATGGGAAAGAGAAGGAATCATAGAGGATAACAAGTAATATTGAAAGATCTGTTTCAATGATTGTATACCACATGGGATGAGATCAAGGTCTATCCCATTCCAAAAATATTATATCTTGTTAAAAATCTATTGCAGTGCTATATATTTTTCTATGTTGATGCACTAAGATACCAGATCTTGAAGAACTTGAACATGATCAGTACAGGTGTACTATATCAAATTATTATAAACAGAAAATTAACGAAGATTCAATGGTGAGCTTATATTCTCTTATCTGTTGGATGCAGAATTGCACAGTTGAATTCATCATCGGATCATGTTTTACAACTCCCATACAAGGGTGATTCAAGGCTATTATCATGGCAATATTCAATGGATTTGCAGGAGTTTACATGTTAGCATGTCTAGATGGATTGGATACGCCATCGTTTTAGTTGTTGTCATACATATCTATGCTTTTTCTATTTTGTAAATAGTCTGAAAATGACATTATGATAATTATGGATAAGTTAGATAGGATTGGATGAGTAAGTATTCAAAGATATAGATAAGTTTATGGTTTCAAGATCAGTTTTTTTACTTGATGTATAAGTTTTGTTTTTAGTCTTTATCCCAAAACGAAAAAGATGTTTCTAAGCATGATGGATAAGGATGTGTTGTATCTAGCCATGATGATCATATTCTGAAACTTGTATTTAATCTAAAATAAATATGAAGAATGGGTTCGATTTTGGGAAAAGAGGATTGTGAATATGTGTTATGAAGGTTGGTTTCTTTGATATCATAGATTCTTGTGGAATATTTCTTTCAAGTTTGTTTCCTTTGTGTTCTCTAAATATCCATTTCTGAAGTTTTTATCTTAAATTCATTTTGAGATGCTCAGGTTAATTGTGGAATCATACATGATTGAATTCTTGATTTCCCTGTCATGTTTTTTCTAGTATTTGGTCATTATTTTATGCTACAGAATTCATTATAATATGGTATGCTACTTGTGATCAGATATAATTGTGTCTCTTTCCATTCCCCACTATAATTAAACTCGTGTCAGCTTGGAATGTATGGCTATCATGCCTCTGCTTTTCTGAAGACTCATGAATGCCTTGATATTAAGATTATGTTACTGGCTTCATACCTGAGTTAGTTAGATAGTTACATTTTTCAGTTTTTATGTTGACTCCATTTCCCACTAGTCTAGTCACACTACTAATCTACATTTTTATTCTTGGCACTTTTCTAGGAGGATGCCATCCCCATTGGAGCTAATGTTAGGGTCAATAGATTTCATTTGTCAAACGTATTTTGAATTCTTTAATTTTTGTATGAATAAGTCAAACTTATAATCAATGTCGTTGTCATAGGTTCGAAAGTCACTGTCCAACATCTCCATGAGTTTAGTCATCAAGTGGTCCAGTCAAATCATGAAACAATATCGAGTCATTGGGAGCGATGGTTACAAATTTTTGAACATTAAAACTCATGGGGTGTGTGTTAGTTATGTGTCTATTAGAAAATTATCTTGAGTTCATTACAGTTGAAGTTATGTTGCTCAAGTAAAATGGTATTTTTAGATTCCCCTTTCTAATCTACCCTTATTTCCGTAATTCCATAACCTATATCTCCCAATCTCCCATTGTTCATTATAAATCCATTTCCCTATCCTCTATTCATTAGTTATATGACTTTTATTTTCACCATCCCATCCTAAACCTATTCCCTCAAAAGACCATGATTACATATTATGCATGACATAACCCATATATTCCCCCCACTATCTAAGAAATGTATCTACCCAATCATTCTATTGATTCCCATGCACAAATCATCATATCATTCCAAATGGAGTGCTTTATCACATCATGCTACATGACAAAATAGGCACCAATTCAAATCAAACAAAATGACCACCATATCTCTTGCACAATGTTTGCATTGCTGAGTTCAAGCTAGTTAATTATCATTGTTGAATAATAAGGATTGGTTTGCAGCTAAGCTAGTGATTGAGGATAAAGTTACAACTATCACAGATTCATTTGTTGCACATTGGTGCTACGTAGTCATCAATGCACACAATGCTACATAGTCGTTGCACAACACCCTTCCAAATCCATATAGCCTTGACACGACTTGGCTTTCATTTTCTAGAGAGTAAGGATGAGGGTACAACATATATTGGAGATCCATGCCCTAGATCTGACTTCGAAGGTGTCATAAATTATAAAAAAACATCCATTTAGAAAGGATTAGAGTAGAATCACAAGTAGCTTGTGACAATTCTATTAAAAGTGATTGTAATTTCACAAGGAATACTAATTGGGTGGTCAAAATGAGCTGGAAGGCATGACTACGATGTCACTTCCAAAAAAAATTTGGTGGACTCTAAAGTGCACATTATCGTTGATTGCTCTGCTTTGTACATGGGAAAGACAAGGCATCACAATGGATAACAAGTAATATTGAAAGGCCTGTTTGACTGACTGAGTACCACATGGGATGAGGTCAAGGTCTATCCCATTCCAACAACATTATATCTTGTTAAAAATCTATTGTAGTACTATATTTTTTTCAATGTTGATGCACCAAGCTACCAAACCTTGAAGAACTTGAACATTATTAGTACAGGTGTACTGTATTGAATTATTTAAAAAAAAAATTAATGGAGACTCAATGGTAAGCTTATATTCTCTTTTCTGTTGGATGCACAAATGCACAGTTGAATTCATTATTGGATCATGTTTTATAGACTCCCACTCAAGGTTGGTTCATGGCTATTATCATGGAACTACTCAGCGGATTTGATGGAGTTTACACATGAGCATGCATAGATGGATTGTATACACCATCATTTTAGTTGCTGTCATATATATCTGTGCTTTTTCTATTCTGTAATTATTTTAAAATTGACATTATGATAATTATGGATAAGTGAGATAGGACAGGATAGATAAGTATTCAAACTTATAGATATGTTTATGGTTTCAAGATCAATTTGTTAGTTTTATGTATAAGTTTTGTTTTTATTCTTTATCCCAAAAAGGACAAGATGTTTCTAAGCTTGATGGATAAGGATGTGTTGTATCTAGTCATGATGATCATATTATGAAACTTGTATTCAATTTAAAAGAAATATGAAGAATGGGTTCTATTTTGGGAAAATAGGACTGTGCATATGTGTTGTGCAAGTTGGTGTATTTGATATCAAATATTCTTTTGGTATATTGCTTTCAATTTTTTTTTTCTCTCTGTGTTATCTAAATATCCATTTCTGAAGCTTTAATCTTGAATTAATTTTGAGAGGCTTAGGGTAATTGTGGAATCATAAATGATGGAATTCTTTATTGCTTTGTCATGGTTCTTATAGTATGTGGCCATTAGTTTATGCTACAAAATTCATTATAATATTCTTTGCTGCTTGTGATCATATATAATTGTGTCTCTTTCCATTCCCCACTATACTTCAACTCCTTTCATCTTGGACATATGCCTACCTTGCCTCTGTTTTTCTAAAGACTCATGTACGCCTTGATATTAAGATTATATTAATGGCTTCATACCTTAGTAATCTTTTCCCAAAAACTCTCAACCATTTCATTAAGTTTTATATCATCTTTTCCAGATATGGTCTATGTGACCTTTAGTGTGTTTATTATTATAATTTTATAGTGAGCGAGTCCCCTCCAATTCGAAAGGACCAATTTCTAGCATAGAGTGGTTTGTGGTTACCCCTATAAAATTTTCTTAGCATAGAGGTTAAATTATAGCGTGTTAACATAGTGGCATTATTGCCAGGGCCAAACGAAATTTTTGATTTTTTCGGGAAAAGATTATCAATGTTGCAGATCTAGTTGTTGAAGATGAACAACAAACAAACATAGAAAGGATGAACCATTCACCTGGTGACTCCGAAATTCAAAGAATCCATAAGATCAAACGTTCACAATGACTTCATTGTTTAAAGGTCAGTATTTTTTAGATTTACTGATGATTGTTTTCAAAATGGGTTCTCCAAGAACAAATGCTAGGTATGCTCCTATGTATAGATATTGTATTCCTGGTTTTCTAAATCTTATGCCTCCTATTAATTGGTCAACCTATCTCCCAATATTCAAAGATGCAAAGGGAGAAGATTTTGCTCTGCATTTAATTAAATTCCACATGCATGTACGTAGACTTGAAGTTAATCTTCATGAGGATTCACTGATGAAATTTTTTATATCGGCCTTAAAGGATAAAATCCAGATCATGGTATGAAGGTTTACCAGCTGCAAGTATTTTTTCTCTAATGGATTTCTATCCAACATTTTGTACAAATTTTAAACAAACTTATCCTTCTATAGTGAAGATAGAAAGAGTTAGTGGGAAATTATATTATGTGTTTTAACTCATGGGAAATGACATCTATGATCGGGATGTAATGACTGATGAAATTGAAGAAGCCTAAATTGAGTTGTCTTTTCCTCAGGAAGAAACATAAGAAATCTGTTGCCTAGATATTTGGGTAGAGTACCAACATGTAAATTTTTTTTTAGCTTCATATGAAATTGATAAGTCAAAGATTAATGAAGAAATTCAATAGACTGAGTCAAATCAAGAATAGGGGAGTAGTGAAAATGAAGTAGTTGTTCTAAAGTCTCTTGCACATGAAGATTTTGTTCTAGAAGATCTACCTCTAGTTTTTGAAAATGAAGAGTCTGCTGAGGAAGAGCAAGTTGTCGTAGATGAAGAAATTAGTACTATGGATAAGGTGGTTGCCTCAGTAAAAGAGATAAATATTGATGAATAGAGTGCTCATTGAAGGTAACCAATTATGTTTTTGAATGTCCTTTTGCTGACCTATTCTAATCATTGAAAGAAGAGGTTTGTCTTTCGGTGGCCATTTTGTTGAAGGATCTATGGAAAGTTGTGCTATTTATGGATTTTGGTTCTCAACATCAGCTAAATTGTGAGTTGAGACTCTCTTTTTTCTTCTGCCTACTCAATGGAACTGTGAGCAACATTAAATCAAGTAGCCATTTTCTTTAATGATTACATTGGAGAGAGGAGATCACCTAATATGTATCTTTCCAGCAGGTGTGGACAACTCTCATTGAAGTTTGAAGCATGAGGAGAAGGCCCTAAGACTTCACTGATGTAACGTAAAAATTTACCTATGTCCTTTGAATTTTTTCAGTCTGTACAATGTTTTTGAGAATAAGTGAAATAAGTCAGTCATTCAGTTAAATAAGTTCATCAGTTAGTTACATTTTTTGGTTAGTCAGTTACATTTTTCAGTTTTTATGTTGACTCCATTACCCAGTGGTCTAGTCAGGATACTAGTCTGTGTTTTTGTTCTTGGCAACTTGATAGGAGGATGCCATCCCCATTGGAGCCAATGTTAAGGTCTATAGCTTTCATTTGTCGAAATTATAATAAGGTAGTCAGTTACATTTTTTAGTTTTTATGTTGACTCCATTACCCAGTGGTCTAGTCAGGATACTAGTCTGTGTTTTTGTTCTTGGCACCTTGATAGGAGGATGCCATCCCCATTGGAGCCAATGTTAAGGTCTGTAGCTTTCATTTTCAATTAGGATAAGCCGAAATTATAATCACTATCGTTGTCATAGGTTTGAAATTCAATGTCTAACATTGCCATGAGTTTAGTCATTAAGTTTTCCAGTCAAATCATGAAACAATATCGAGCCATTGGGAGTCATGGTTACAAATTTTTGAACAGTCAAAGTCATGGGGTATGTGTCAATTATGTGTTTGTCATAAGGTTATCCTGAGTTCATTACAGTTGAAGTTCTGCTGCTAAGGTAAAATGGTATTTTTAGAATATCCTATTTCCTTTCCCCTTTCTAATCTACCCTTGTTTCCCTAATTCCATAACCTATATCTCCGATTGTTCATTCATAAATCCCTTTCCCTATCCCCTATTCATTAGTCATATGCTTTTTATTTTCTCCATTCCATCCTAAAATTGTTCCCTCAAAAGACCATGATTACATATTATACATGACATAATCCATGTATTTCCCCCACTATCTAAGAAATGTATCTACCCAAGCGTTCTATTGATTCCCAAGAAAAAATCATCATATCACCCCAAATGGATTGCCTTATCACGTAATGCTACATGAAAAAATAGGTGCCAATTCAAATCAAACAAAATCACCACCATATCTCTTGCACAGTGATTGCATTGTCGAGTTCAAGTTGTTTAATTATCATGGTTGAAGAATAAGGATCGATTTTCAACTAAGCTAGTGATCAAGGATAAAGTTACAACTATCACAGATTCATTTGCTGAACACTAGTGCTACGTAGTTGTCACTACACACAACGCTCACTTTGCAACATCCTTCCAAAGCCATATAGCCTTGACACGACTTGGTTTTCATTGTGTAGAGAGTAAGGACGAGGTCACAACAGATATTGAAGATCCATGCCCTAGATCTGGCTCCAAAGGTATCATAAATAATCCAAAAACTTCCATTCGGAAATGATCGGAGTGGAAGCGCAAGTTGCTTTGTACAATTGCATTAAAAGTGATTACAATTTCACAAGTAATATTAATTGCATGGTTAAAATGAGCTGGAAAGTATGACTATATTGTCACTTCAACAAATATTTTGGTGGAGACTCTAAAGTGTGCATTATCGTTGATTGCTCTGCTTCGAACATGGGAAAGAGAAGGAATCAACACAGATAATAATAAATATTGAAAGGTCTGTTTGACTGACTGAGTATGAGATGTGATGAGGTTAAGGTCTATCCCATTACAACAACATTATATCTTGTTAAAAATCTATTGCAGTACTATATCTTTCTCTATGTTGATGCGCCAAGCTACCAAATCTTGAAGAACTTGAACATTATCAGTACAAGTATACTGTGTCAAATTAATTTAAATAGAAAATTAATGAAGATTTAGTGGTCAACTTATATTCTCTTATATGTTGGATGCATAAATGCACAGTTGAATTCATGAAGGGATCATGTTTTACAGAGTCCTATACAATTTTGATTCATGGATATTATCATGGCACTACTCAGTGGATTTGTTGGAGTTTACACATGAGAATGCCTAGCTAGATTGGCTACACCATCAATTTAGTCGTTGTCATACATATCCATGATTTTTATATTTTGTAATTGTTTTAAAAATGACATTATGATAATTATGGATAAGTTAGATAGGAATGGATGAATAAGTATTCAAACATATAGATATGTTTATGGTTTCAAGATCTGTTTGTTAGCTTGATGTATAAGTTTTGTTTTTAGTCTTTAGCCCAAAAAGGACAAGGTGTTTCTAAGCTTGATGGATAAGGATGTGTTGTATCTAGTCATGATGATCATATTATGAAACTTGTATTCAATCTAAAATAAATATGAAGAATGGGTTCGATTTTGGGAAAAGAGGACTATGCATATGTGTTGTGCAAGTTGGTGTCTTTGATCTCAAAGATTCTTGTGGTATATTTCCTTCAAGTTTTTTTCCCTCTGTGTTATCTAAATATCCATTTCCGAAGCTTTTATCCTGAATTAATTTTGATATGCTCAGAGTAATTGTGCAATCATACATGATGGAATTTTTCATTGCTCTGTCATGGTTCTTCTATTATTTGGTCATTAGTTTATGCTAAAAAATTCATTATAATATGGTATGCTGATTGTGATCATATATAATTGTGTCTCTTTCCATTCCACACTATACTTCAACTCCTGTCATCTTGGAACATATGCGTAACCTACCTCTATTTTTCTAAAGGCTCATGCATGCCTTGGTATTAATATTACGTTACTGGCTTCATACCTCAGTAGTATTGTCTTGAAAAGTCTCAACCATTTCATTAATTTTATATCATATTTTCCATATCTGGTCTTTGTGAGATTTAGTTTGTTTATCTTTAGAGTTTTATAGTGAGCGAGCCCCCTCCAGTTAGAAAGGACCAGTTTCTAACCTAGAGTGGTTTGTAGTTACCCCTTTAAACCTCTCTCAGCCTAGAGGTTAAATTATAGGGTGATAACAGATTACATGACCCTCTTGCATTAAACCACCTCCCAATCCTTACATTCATATGTGCATACAACAAATTCTTTATTAGGCTTAGCTAGTTTCATGATGGGAGAAATGGTTAATAACTACTTTAGCTTCTCAAATCTATCTTGACACTTCTGACTCCATTCCAATTTTGTCCCCTTTTTTTGAAAAGAAGCAATAGGATTTTCCAATTTAAAAAAAAATCTCTATAAATATTCTATAATAACCTGTGATTCCCATAAATGACCTAAAAACAACTACATGTTTATGTACTAGCCATTTAATTATAGCCCTAATCTTTTCTAGATCCACAACAATTCCTTCCTTGGACACTACATTCCCTAAATAATGAATTTGTTGTTATTAGAATGAACACTTTCTAAAATAGCATATAGCATTCTCTCTGAGCATTCGAAGAAAAATTCGCAAGTGTTGATGATATTCTCCCTTACTCTTATAGCAAACTAGGATATCGTCTGAAAATACTATGATAAATTTGTTAAGAAAAGGACTTAACACACTATTCATCAAGCACATGAAAGTTGCTAGTGCAATAGTGAGTCCAAATGGAAACACTATAAATTCATAGTGACCATATCTTTTTTGAATGACATTTTATGTATATCTTCATCCTTGATCCTCATTTAATGATATCAAGACCTCAGATCAATTTTTGAAAAGATAGATGCTCTTGAGGCTTGGTCAAACAAGTCATCAATCCAGGGTAAAGGGTATTTGGTTTTTAATTGTCATTTTATTTAGCTGCCTATAGTCAATATAAATCATTAGTGTCCCGTCTTTCTTTTTGAAAAAATAAAAGTAGTTCACCCTAGGGAGAGACACTATGCCTTATGTACATCTTATCTACCAGTTCTTGTAATTGAATCTTCAACTCCATTAACCTAGGGATACTCATCCTATATGGAGATTTGGACACTGGAAAAACTCCAGGAATCAAATCAATAGTAAAATTTATATCTCTCCTTAAAGGAAGTCCTAGTATCTCCTTAGGAAATTGTTGTAGTTGCCATAACAACCCATCCAAATTTCTAAGCCTTCAAAGTTTCAGAGCCCCTTTACCATTTCGATATCTTCTTCCCATCCTCAGAGTTTGTACGGAAACCTGGAAACCCCAGAAAATTTGCAAAAGCCTTAATCTCTACCTCATAAGCCAAATTGAGACCCTGTGACCTAACCAAGTTCATGATCAAGTTTAGTTGTCAAGTCGCAGTACAATATTGCAACTGATTTCCCCTTTTGTGACCTATGCGACTATGCGACCTCACTAAGTCACTAAGTTGCAGAAGTCGTAAGGAAATATCCATCTTATTGTGTGGCCTGTGCGGCTATGTGACTACACAACCCAAAAAACGCTAGGTCACAAGGTCACAAAGGTCTCAACACCACAAACGTGACCTTTGTAACCTAGCAACTTGTGTGACGTAGCGACCCTCCACAAGGTTGCAAGGTCACAAAGGTATCAGAAGCCCACAGTTGCGACCCCTGTGACCTATGAAACTTAATGACCCCTTGAGGTCGCTAGGTCACAAGGTCAAAAGGGTCGCATACTACCCTAACTTAGGCATTCTGGCCCTTGGGACCCCCCACACATGTGACCAAACATATAAATACCGAACTCAATTTATGATTTGCATAACTCTCCTTGTTCACACAAAGAATGGGGAAGCTCATTGACTGGACAAGTTGCGCGACCCTCACAGGTAGATGACCTTTTCCCTTCTTCATAATCATTTATTTTCACCATGTGTCTTCCTCTTCTAACATGAATTTGTGAATTCCCAACCAGGAGGATTTTCATCCACGATTTGGCCTCATTTCTACTAAAAACCCTTATTGAGTTGTTGTTTGACTTCATGAACCTCCTTGAGTGTTTTCCATGCCCATTCTTGTCCAAGGGTAACATGCTATCCTTGAAGACCAAGCCATCTAACCTTGTAAATCCCTAAGGAACTCTCCTAAGCTCGGTCCATCCCTCAAAATCACATATAGGCATAAGTCACACAACCTAAAATCACAATAGGTGAATCAACGCGATCTCGTGACCTGTGCGACCTCACAACTTGTGTGATATCGCAGCTTGCATGACCCCGTGATGTGAGCGACCACGTGACCCACATGACCTGACTGACTTTGCGACCTCGTGACCTCACTCCTATCTTTTCAAGTCCCTAGGTTGCACCCTAATCCAAGCGACCCACACGAACTCCTCACCCACACGACCTTATGACCTGCGATAAGGCCTTCTTCTAGGCTCTGAAAATTATAGTTTGGATTTGTCATTAAGTTTTATTTTCATGTCATCTCTCTCATCATGGGACTATTTATTCGATATTCTAGGTAACGTGGATTTCGAGTGCATCTCCATCTCCTCCTTCAAAGACGAGATGGCACCTACGGTAGCAAAATGTGTCCATAAGATCTATGGAAGTAGTTAAAATGATGTCTACCAGTATAAAGAACCCGCCATGTACGGGGACATAACTTGAATTATTAACAAAAACACTAGGCTCTCTTGGTATGATATTTATGAGGAGTTTTCCAAACCAGATATTCCAGAGAACCAAGAGGATTTCCTTGTGTACATAAATGTTAAGAGGTCAAAGCGTCACATGGTGACATCACATCCTCCAGTCTTCCCATGTGTTGAGACAACTGATTAGATCGTATATATCACATACATGGATTCATGGACGATAAGGGATCACACTAGCGCACCACTTGCAGCTATATTCACCTCCACAAATATTGCTACATACTATAGATTTCTTGAGAAGGAGGAAATCTTCAACACCTAGTGGCTATCTGGTATTGGGACTCCTACGAAGGATATTATCATAGAATGGTGGCAAGGCACATCCAAGTTCTGAGTTAGAATCGACCAAATTTATGGGAGGGACAAATTAAGAAAGGTATATCAGTTGAATTTTGCCATGATGAACCATTTTTACGGGAGAGTAGGTTGTACTTTATTCCATAGGACATGGGTCCCCATCATGTACACTCTCACTACCCAAGGTATAGTCTTTAATTGGGCCAAAATTCTCATGTAAACCTTGAGAATGGATATAATTACAGCTAAGCATATGGAGCCAGGCCAA
This sequence comes from Pinus taeda, assembly GCA_000404065.3. Lineage (NCBI taxonomy): Eukaryota > Viridiplantae > Streptophyta > Pinopsida > Pinales > Pinaceae > Pinus > Pinus taeda. Next base: position 274,226 of record APFE031599149.1, on the reverse strand, counting down.
CCACCATTGTTCTATATGGCCTCATACCTACTAGACACAATTTGTGCAAGGTGTAAGTTCGAAAACTAGAGCTACAATTGGAACACGTCTGTAGATATTTCAGTATACCACCATTACAAGATCTTTTGGGACACCAACTATAAGGGTATGATTGATACTATGTTTGAGTCATTTATTGCTCCATTATATCAGCGGCTATTTGGATAAGAACCACCTTGTATGTCAAAGAGGGACATGGAAACCATCGGCAAGGTGGCACATTGGTTCCCAGTCTAGGAGGGGACATTTATTAGAGTTTTTGGTTCCTTTAAAGCCCTGCATGCACTTCCTAGGTTCACCACAGATAAGATTCTCTTGCGAGAATTATGTTACCAGATGACATAGGGCTTTTCAAAACATTGAGTAAAGGGAAGAAGAAACCATGGCAAACTTTCCTGCTTATCATTGGGGCCTCTTTGGTAGAAAATTTAAAGGAAGTGGAGGCAGAGGTTGAGGCATTAAAAGGGTGTCATTTTGTGACCTTGAACCATCGTACATATTATCTCGAGAAGGTTGTAGCTTCACATTGAAAGAGAGCTAATTTTAATTGGTCATACTCACATTCCAGGAAAGAACATGAAGATGGAGTTAGGAAATGGTACAATTCCACTAGGGAACTCAGCCCAAATGAGCATCAAGAAAGAGATAAGGAGTTCCTTGAACACTTCCAGGAGAATGTGAGCCTATAAGAGAGGTCATTGACTTCGAAGAGGAAGAAAGAGAAGTAGAAGGCAACCAGGAAACTCAAGAAATAGAAGGAGAAAGAGTTAGAAGATTCCCAGAGCGACCAAGAAGTAGGAGAGAATAATGAAACACTATATCAAAGAAATGAAACCTTGGACAAGAAGAAGCAAGAGGTCAAGAGGAAAAGAGAGGAAGATCTCAAAAAATTGCAAGATTTGGGTGACTAGGACTAGCATGACAAGAGGAAGTGACAAGAAGAGGAAGAGAGAGAGAAGCAGCTAGAAGAAGAGCAGTTAAAGGAACAAGAAGACCAGAGGGCTAAGGACGAAGAAAAGAGGAAGAAATGAGAGCAAGAGATGAAGGAATGGGAAGAGAGGCTCAGACAAGTTGAGGAACTTTAGAAGAAGCAAGTGCAAGAAGAGTAAGATAAGAAATGGGTAGGGGAAGATCACAGGAAGAAATAAGAGGAGGAAATGAGAGAGAAGGAGCAGGGAGAAACTAGTAAGGAAACTCAACAATATCTAGAGATTGTTGAGTCCTCTCCATTAGGTGTTCCCCCATTGACTCCCCTCACCGGAGGACATCTCCCTGTCCAAGAGATGGGCATTCTTGAAGAAGAAGAAGAGGAAATGTTGGATCTCACCAAGTTGACCTTTAATCAGGTTAGCTTCAATATCATGCAAGAGAAAAGAAAGTTCCATGTGAGAAACCCCACAGGAACCGTTGTCGGTGACCACAACGAAAGAAGTTGTTCCCGACACTACAGTTAATCCCGGTCGGGATTGCATTTGTGATTATGCCTGAACACAATGTTGCTAGGATAAGCAAACAAATCGTGAAACTCCAAAATAGTTTGTACGCGTTAGAGTAGAAGGTTGCTAAAAAATAGCAAGATAGAAAGAAGGCAAAAGAGGAAAACACAAATCTCTACTTAGTTCACTCTAGTAAAACATAACTATAAGTTGAAAACAAGGAAGAGGCCAAAACTCTCAGTGAAGCCATGGCAATGGTCTATGAAGAAATCTCAAAGCTACATCACACAGTAGCTCCAATATTGACCATACAAACCCATACAAAAGAGAGGTCCGCTATGCTGAAGGAAGTTGTTGTAGCTCTAGATAGTAAACATGAGTGGTCCATCAAGTATCTAGGAGCACTGGTAGTAGTCTCGAAGAAGGATTGGATCACCATGAAAAAATCCAAAGTCCAGCTACACATCAAGATCAAATAAAAAAAAAACCTAGCTAAAGTGGTGGAGAGAGTGTTGGCTTCAAATAGGCACATTTGCAGTGATTTGGAATGAATTATTGAGAACCATGGTGCCCATCTATCATGGAAATTGGGCAGGTAAGGAAACAGGAAGACATCTCACAGGAAGTTAAGGAATTTTTTGACACATATGGTCAGGCTGCCAGCTCCGACGACCTACTGGTTACAAAGGCGAATATTACATGGTTTAACTAGTGATAATGTTTACAAAGATGGTGACCTTAGGCAATCAGGTGAATGCCAAAAGGACCACCCTCATATCAGATGCCCTAACAATTACTTTACTTGAGATTTATGTTGTTGATTTTTGATCTTGCCATTTATGGTATTCATGTTATGAACCTTTGTGAGTTATTTCCTTGTGTTTGTTGAAGTCCATAAGTTCAATTGAGTTGGCATCCCACCTTTTTCTGAAGAAAACTCAAATCCCTATGGTTCTACACTGGGGAGATCCCCTTATTGTTGGCAGGGTGTTGGCTTATATGGGCCTAACCCAAGTTCGGAAGAGATATTTAGCCAAACATATCCTGCAGCTACCGACGCTTTCAACAACAGCCTGCAGAGCACGGATTGAGGTCTCACTCGAGGTAGCATAGGAGGGTGTTGGAACCAGGTTTCCGCACCCTTGGGATGTCTAGATGTGGTCTGGAGGTTTCATGAACCATTATGCAGCCTCGCGCTGCTCTGCTTCCACACAGATCCGAGATAGGGCTACTTCTCGTTATTAATTACTAGATGATTTATTATGGAGTAGATCTACTTAAAAGGGTCTTTAAGAAAGCATTTAATCAAGATAACCAGTGTCCACATTTAACATAAATACAACTTTTCCTTAACCTAGAACACAAGCATATGCATAAATATTCAATACCTTAATAGTTCAGATTAACATAGTAATTCAAAATCAACTTATCTTTATTTCGACTTTATCATCGATACATCCAGATCCACCCTGCGCACTAAGCTGCAGGGGTCTGCGCACACAGCTGCGGACTCTACCAGGCCTCTGCCCACACAGCTACAGAGCCTCTATCCACTACCCAATACCCTCGACTCAGACTTACGAACGCTCCAAAACTTCTTAGCTCATAAACCCATTACAATTCAGATCATTCCTCATCCAAAACGGATTGAATTTATCCATGTAGCCTCGCTCTATTTATACATTTCCCTGGACTACGATCCATGGGTGGGCTGACTCAACTTACATTTCGTTACTTTATTTTTGGGTAGACTACCCTTTGACTTAACTTGTTACAAATCGCGCTCTATGCATCTCGCAGAGTCTTTACCCTATCTTTACCCAAAATTTCGGGCTTTGTGCCCCATGACCATTACGCGGGGGTTCTGCTACCCAATAGTTCCCCAATGGAATCATTGTGACTCGTCCTGAGTCACTCAGCTAGTGCATCAATCTTTGCGCGGAGGTCGATTAGCAGCCTTTGTGCTTCGCTTGTACTTGCAGCAAACTCTTTTGTCATCCGCTGCATCAATTTCACGCGTGTCGCCGACACATAAGTCTCTGTCTTTGTTGTCTCCATGGTGGCATATTCTGTCTACATGTGTGCTACCTTATGCTCTATGGTGGTCAAGACTGCAAATGCCTCATCCAGCCATAGTTGGAGACAGGCTTTAATCACCGCTTCCTTTTGTTTGGCCACGTCAGCTTGGATTTTCAAGTCCTGGGCCTCCCTTATCTTAGCCAAGCACTGCATAATAGGAATGGTCTGCAAGGTTCCTTTGATCATATCATAGGCCTCAGTTTCCCGTTGCTATAGTGTTGGATCCTCCTGGAGGGAAGTGAGCATAACAATTGACTGGATTAAAGGATTGGTACATTCCTTCATTGAATTTGTTAACATCTCGCACCTGAAGGTAATGATTTTTTGCGCTACTCGATGACCTCTGTTGGCGTCAATGGCTGAGCCTATAGTTTTAAGTCCGCGAGATGCAAACTAAGCTCTAGCTGGATCCGCGCAACATCCTCCTTTGCTTGACGAAACTGAGTAGCCAACTTGTGAATTTGTGTCCGAATAGGTAGCTCAGCCCCAATCCCTAGCTTAGGGGCACTCGAGCAGGCTTTCGTTACTATCTGCTCCACTTGCTGATTCTGTGTGATAGCTTTGTCTCGTTGGAGGCGCAACTATTCGATATTATTTTTCTATTCCTAGAGTACTTGTTCGACGTGACCTTCCTGGGCGCGGAGCTCCATTATGGCGTTGTCCTGCAGATATTGCAAACTTTCTCGTGGTAGGGCAACCACATTTAGTCCCAACCCTGTAAGCCATCCTTGAACATCTCAGTCCTCCGCATTTTTGGTGATCAATGCACCTGCTAGAATCGCGATGGTATGAGCCATTTGTGTAGGAATTTACAGGGTAAGTTCCTCAGACAGAACACCAAAAGGACACCGCTCACAAACAGATCACAGATCAATACACCAGTATTTTGACGTGGTTAAAACCCTCAGAGAGGGAAACAGTCCACGGCCTGCGCCTACGTGGCTACTACAGGCAATTTATTAATAAAAGAATGAAAATTTACATAAGCTTCTCTCATGCACGGTTAACCTACAAATGACCCTCCATGCGCTTTAAATAGATTTCATGGACCAATCGGGTGTCAAGCCACGGATCAAGTGTCGGTAATACCGAGGAGAGAATGAACCGTCGGATCACTACATATCGTGACCGTCGGATTGTAAGTTACAGATTGTAAGTTACAAAATGTACAACGATAAAGAAACACACTTTACCTAACTCTATACCTAACTCTATAATAGACCAAGTTGAACTTAACTATTCCTATGTGTCGGAATATCCTAACATCCCCCCTTAAGAACAACTTGGGATAGGATTGAAGGATTTACAAATATGACACAATGGGAGAAGGAAGGAGGCACTAGAGCCTATCCCCCCTTAGTGACAACTTCCTGAACTCCAAGCATATATCGAAGTTTAGTGAACTTCGCTCTGTGAGAGCCTTTGTGAAGATGTCTGCAACTTGATCATCTGTTGAACAATATTGCACTTCAAGAACATGGTCATGAATGAGCTTTCTGATGAAGTGCATGTGTAGTTCAATGTGTTTGCTGCGCTGATGCTGAACTGGATCTTTGCAAATCTGAATTTGATTATCACACCAAAGTGTGGTTGGATGCTGCTGCTCAAAGCCCAATTCTGATAGGATCTGACGAAGCCACAAGGCTTCCTTACTAGCTTCCACGGCACCACGATACTCTTCTTCTGCTGACGAAAGAGAAATGGCAGCCTGTTTCTTACAAGCCCATGTAATAGGTCCTGAACCAAGAGTGAAGACATAACCGGCAGTAGACTTCCGATCATCAGGGTCACCAGCCCAATCAGAATCAGTGAAACCAACTAATAAAGGAGCTGCTTTGGCACTGTAATGAATCCCAAACTGTACTGTACCTCGAACATAACGAAGTATTCTTTTAGCTGCTTTCCAATGACTTTCACGGGGGTTTTGCATAAAACGAGCAACAAGGCCAACAACAAAGGAAAGGTCAGGACGAGTATGGGTTAAATACAAGAGTTTTCCTACAAGTTGACGGTATAAGGTAGCATCAACTTCAGGAGAAGTACAAGAGACTGAAAGTTTGACTCCAGACTGAAAGGGAGAAGGAGCTGGCTTACAATCTTCCATGTGAAAATGACGAAGAATATCACAAGCATACTTGGACTGGGAAAGGGAAATACCCTCCTTGGATTGCAAGACTTGAAGACCGAGAAAATAGTGTAAGTGTCCTAAGTCTGTCATTTCAAATTTCTTTTTAAGGCTGGACTTCACATGGTTTATAAGTTGGGATCACTACCAGTAAGAATAAGATCATCAACATAAAGAACAAGGATGATAAGAGAGTTGCCCACTTTCTTGGTGTAGACAGTATTGTTGGAATAACACCTAGAAAAGCCAGATTCTAAAAGAAAGCTATCCATTTTGGCATACCAAGTCCGAGGAGCTTGCTTGAGACCATAAAGAGATTTCTTAAGTCGACATACAAGGCTGGAGTCTGTTTGGATGAAGCCAATGGGTTGTTCCATATAGATTCCTTCATGCAAGTCCCCATGCAAGAAGGCAGATTTAACACCCATCTGATGGACTTCCCATTTTAAAGAGGCAGCAAGGGAAAGAACAAGGCGGATAGAGTTCATTTTGGAAACAGGGGAGAAGGTTTCAGTATAGTCATTGCCTTCAACTTGTGAAAAACCCTTAGCAACAAGATGAGCTTTATGTTTATCAACTTCCCATCTGGTCCATACTTGGTTCTGTAAACCCATTTGCATCTAACAAGTTTTCGTCCCTTTGGTAGAGGAACAAGATCCCATGTATCGTTTGCCAATAATGAACGATATTCTTCATTCATAGCTGCATCCCAATCTGGATGGCATGAAGCTTCTGCAAAGGTGTCAGGATCATAATTTGCTGAGACTTGAGCCAGTAAAGAAGAGGCTCTTTTGAACTGAGAACGTGTACGATGTTGATTTGTAGGATCACCGGCAAGATCACCTGCTACATCCCAAGTAGCACGGACCCATTTTGGAAGTGAAGGAGCTGAAGGAGGATCCTGAGAAGGTGAGGGAGTATTATCATCCTCACTTTCATCATCTGAAGAAGAAATATGTTCAAAAGTAGAAGAGATAGAGAGAGGTCGCACATGCGCCGAACTAGGCTCGTAGGCCAATTTATTTTCATCAAGCTTCACATCTCTTCTAATGATAACATTTTTGGACTTAAATGGAATAAGTCTATATCCTTGGACATCTTCAGAATATCCAACAAAAATACATTTTTCACTCTTAGGCTCTAAAGCTTTATGTTTCTCATCTGGAATATGGGCACATGCTTCACTTCCAAAAACACGAAAGTGACTCACATATGGTTTAATTGAGCTCCATGCTTCTTCATGAGTGATATTCTTTAAAACTTTAGTAGGAGTGTGATTTATTATCTAATTTGCACAGTTAATTGCTTCTACCCAATAATTAAGACTAAGTCCTTTAGATTGAAGCATACAATTAGCCATTTCCTTTAAGGTGTGATTCTTCCTTTCAGCTACACCATTTTGTTGTGAAGTATATGGAACAGTATGTTGCATTTGAATTCCATTCTCAGTGCAAAAGTTGATGAAGTCGTTTTTAACATATTGTCTGCCATTATCGGATCTTAGCTTAAGAATTTGATGTCCAGATTGTTTTTCAACATAAAGGCCAAGAATTTGTTAAATACTTCACTCTTGAGTTTTAAGAAGTATACCCAAGTGCGTCTGGAGAAATCATCAATGAAAGTTAAGAAATACTTGTAGCCAGAGAAGGAAACAACTGGAAGTGGACCACATAAATCACTATGCACGAGCTGTAGAGGGGCTGAGGCGTGCCAAGAGGCACGTTTTTCAAAACTGTCCAGATGATGTTTTCCGAGTACACATACAGAACAAACACCATCTCTGCAAGATACCATTGGAAGACCTGTCACCATATTTTCTTTACATAGATTCTGAAGGGAGCGATAGTTTAAGTCACCAAATCGCTCATGCCAAAGTTTGCTCACTTCATCATTATGAGAAAAAAATACCGAGGGAAGATTTGATGACCCAAAGTTGTGAAACTTATACAACATTGTAGAATCATCAGCAATGCCAGTAGCTAAAATCTGTCTAGGATCCTTTAGGTCCTTAATTACAACATTGTGAGGTGAAAATTCAACGATTTTACCTTCACTTGAATGAGTTATCTGATATACAGATAGAGTGTTGCAGGATAAGGTTGGAACACATAATAGATCATTAAATTGACCATTGTCTATATGAATAGTTCCAGTCCCTACAACACTAAGAGATCTATCATCACAAACATATATATTTTTGGTGTTACAATCATTTAAAGAAGAAAACATGGCTTTGTTTTTGGCCATGTGATAAGAAGCTCCAGAATCAATGAGCCACTCATGGGAATTAGAAGAAGAAGATACATTTAGTGCATAACCAGACCGAGATGCTTGACAACCACATACAGAAAGTGACATTCCTGAAGATGAAGTTGAAGTTGAAGAGTGCTCCAAATGGATGTTATGCTTCTTCATTGTTGCTTCCAAGGCTTCCATATTTTTAAAGCATTTGGATTCTAAGTGGCCATCTCAATTACAAAAGTTGCAATGTCTATCAGTCTTCTTCCCTTTGTTTTTATTTGCCTTATCATTTTGTTGAATTGATTTTTCATTTTGAGACTGAAATTGCTTAGGACCCTTGTTTGCTTTAGGACCATTCTTTTTAGGATATCGCTTCTTAGGATTCTTTGAATTTGGTTGTCGCTGGGCGGCTAAGGCTTTCTTAGAAGAGTTTCCAAGATTAAGAAGACCAAGATGTAATAGTTTTTCTTGTTCTCTTATTAAAGAATCACAAAATGCATCAAAAGAGGGGGACTTGTAGTCTTATCTTTGAGAAATAAAGGCTTCTTTAGTAGAATGGAAGGTGGAAACAAACACAGAGTAGGCTGGTCCCAACTTAGTAAGAATGGAATAGATAAGGCTACCATCTTCTTTCTTAACCTTAACACCTTCCAAGAGAAGTCTAAGGGTCTTGAACTTGGACAAAAAATCTTCAATGGAAGAAAAATAATTCAGGTCCAACGTAAGCAACTCATTTTCGAGTTGATGGGCTCGAATTTCATTTTTAATTCCAAAAACTTTATTGAACTGCTTCATTGCTTCATTAGGGGTATCAAGTTCTGCGATATGGAATCTAAGGTCTGGAGAAATAGAGATCCCTATCAACCCACGTGCTTGATCTTGCCTATTTTCCCATTTGGCTGTCTTATCTTCATCTTTAGGTTTAGTTTCTTGGCCTGAGGCTATTCTGTAAAGACCTTTACTTCTAAGTAAATCCACAATGTAGGACCAGCATTGGAAGTAGTTGGTGTTGTCAAGAATAACTTGGCATGGACTTTCCATTTTAACAGAGACTGAAGTTGTAGATGCTGAAACTAAGTGTTCCAATGGAAAGATCTCGAAAAATTAGGTCGATTAAAAAAACGGCTTCCGGATAAAGAAGTTATGACTTTTTGAAGAAAAGTTGTTGAAGATGCTGATGAAGTGTGTGAATGTGCAGAAGTGAATGATAATGTTATATTTAAAAAAAATCCTGCTCCCCCCTCCAAACTTAATCTAATTAGCTCACTTTAAAAAAAGATTTTACGTGACTCACTTTTATAAATAAGTGAAAGTCACTTTTACAATGGTACTTTATGAGCTACCCACTAAATTGTAACTTAAATAAATATAAAGAGATTTTAGAATTATAAGTGACTCACTTTTACATAAAGTAACTTTAAAACATAAATTACATGTGCTTTTTGAAAAAGCAACTCAACAAAAAGAAAGACTTGAACTCAAGACCTCTATTTTCATAAAGTAACTTTGGACCAAGTGAGTTAGTTTAAAAGGTTAGTAATTTTTGGAAAAGAGGAAGGGTTTTATTTATTTATTATTATTATTTTAAATCACTGAAGATTTGGGGTGCATGCTTACTTGAAAAAGCCCTTTTTGCCTCCAGATCTTAAAAATGACGTAGCTAGGGCCTACCGAAAACCCTTTCACATGAAACGAAAGGGGTTCCTCACTGGAATAGATGCTCCTAACACAATAGAGCAGTCCTCTTGGCCTGAAAGCGGTCAGAAACAATAGATCTAGAAAACGACAGTCGGATGTAGTTGTACCGACTTTCGATTTGGAACACCAACGGATGCGACCCTCAAATAACTCTAATACCATGTAGAAATTTACAGGGTAAGTTCCTAAGATAGAACACCAAAGGACATCGCTCACAAACAGATCACAGATCAATACACCAGTATCCTTGACATGGTTAAAATCCTCAAAGATGGAAACAGTCCACGACTTGAGTCAATGCGGCCACTTCAGACAATTTATTAATAAAAGAAAGAAAATTTACATAAGCTTCTCTCATGAATGGTCACCCTGCAAATGACCCTCCATGCTCTTTAAATAGAGATCATGGACCAATCGAGTGTTAAGCCATGGATGAAGTGTCGGTAATAGCGAGGAGAGAATGAACCGTCAGATCACTTAATGCCTATAACATATTGTGACTGTCGGATTGTAAGTTACAAAAGTACATAGTAAAGAAACACACTTTACCTAACTCTACACTAGACCAAGTTATACTTAACTATTTCCTATGTGTCGGAATATCATAACATTTTTTACAGTCAGAGGGTTTTGAAATTTAGATCTGGGGATTTCATGAGTTTTCCTGAGAGAATTTGAAGCAAGAATATATCATTTTAAAATATAATTTTCTGATTTTTTTTTAAGGTTGTAGCAACACACTTTACCTAACTCTACACTAGACCAAGTTGTACTTAACTATTTCCTATGTGTCGGAATATCATAACATTTTTTATAGTCAGAGGGTTTTGAAATTTAGATCTGGGGATTTCATGAGTTTTCCTGAGAGAATTTGAAGCAGGAATATATCATTTTAAAAATATAATTTTCTGATTTTTTTTTAAGGTTGTGGGGCTACCCAGTGCTACCCTAAAGCTCTTTAAAATTTTGCTGCTCTTTGCTGCCCGCGTTTTTGTTTTCTTTCTTCCCATTTTCTGCGGCATTTTTTCCCTTCTTTGAAAAAATTTGATTTTTTCTTTCTTCTTTCTCCCTCTTTTGCATGGGTTTCTCTCTGCCTGCGTTTTGGGTTTTCTTCTCATCTCTGCGTTTTTTCCATTGCTCCTCCCTTCTACCTACTGCATTAACCCTCAACCCTAACCTGTGTTTCTCTTTCATCTCTTCTCTCTCGCAGTCTTTTTCCCTCCTTGCAGCTCTCCCCTTCAACCTGTGTTTTTCCTATTTGTTGCTCTCTCCTCTATTTCGCTGCCAGGCACTTCCGCAGATCTCTTCTCCTTTTCTTCGAGCTCCATCCCTCATCGCTGCTCAAAGCTCCTTCCTCGCCACTGCCATTGTTGTCATCTCTGCGTTCCTCGTTGCCTCCTAAGCCAGTATCCTCCCTCGACCTGCAACTCTTCCCTCTCGCAGTCTCTGCGTCCTTCGGAGTTCCTCGAGCTCCTTCGATCTTTCCTTCGCTGCTGCTGTCCAAACTTGCAAACAAAAAACAATTCGATTTCCCTTTCTTATTTTTTTTACTTTTACTTTGTTTTGTTTTGATTTCTTTTAGGGTTAGATTTTCATAACATTACTAATTCGATTTTCTTTTACTTGCTTTTCATTATATTTTTTTTTGGGTTTTTGTTTCAATTAAAAAAGTAACTTTTAAAAAAATTTTGATTTTAAATTTTTTCTTTATGACTTTTATTTCTTTTTAGAAATCCAATTTCATTTTAAAATTTTTGCTTTTCCTCTTTGTTTTGATTATTTTTTATGACATTTTGATTTTGCTTGAGATAAAAAACAAAAATTTAAAAAATTCTTCATTTCCATTTTTTATTAATGTGACTTTGATATTTCTAAAGATTTAAATCAAAAGAAAGCTTTGTGCTCACACATTAAAATTTTAATTTTTTTGTGGCCTTTGGCCCATTAAAAATTCAATTCTCTAAGCTTTTTGATTTCATTACATTTTTCACATTAAGAAGCTTAATCAATCATTTGCCACATTAAATTTGTTTCACAAAACTTAGCACATTAAAATTTGCCTAATGAATAATTAAATTTTTAATCTAAAGTTCCTTCTTGGGTTTTCTTTGTGTTAGGGGGATTGGGATCTTAAAATTTAAAGGGAGAATTTTGTGGTATTAAATTTTTTTCTCTATAATCAAACACGTTTAAATAATTTTTGAATCATCTCTAATGATTGACTATAAGAAAGCATAAATTTTTCTGGAATGGGGTCGTTAAGAAAAATCATTTTTTTGGAATTATTTGAATTGCTTAGCATTTGAATTTCATGGTTCTTCATGGTATTTAATTTTTCAAAATTTAATTGCTAAAGTATTTTGCATGAAAAGGTTTAGAGCATCATTTTATGCTTGACATTTATTGAAATTGCTCGTCGTTAAATAAATTTAAATGTGGTTTTAATTGCTTGAATTATTTGATGTTTATTGCATGTTAAATATTTTGCGATTTTTTCAAGTAATCATTAAAGTACTCTGTCATGGAATTGTGATAAATTGCATATCTTTGGTTTCATAAGCCGAGTATTTTTTGAGCATTTGATATTAAATTGTGAAGAAGCTTTTGTTCTCTTTGAGCTATAATTGTATTAAAAATATTTGAAGTAAACTTGTGGTTTAATTGTGATATTGCTAAGAGTTTGTCTTTCAATCTTTGTCGAGTGAAGTGAGCATTTCATTTTGGTGATTAAGAGCTTTCATAGATTGTGGCACAAGCGCTTTTCATCCTTGAATCTAACTCCATCTCATCTTCTAATCATCTTGTGCATTTGCATATTAAGTTAGTTCTGCATAATTAAAATTTACTTCCAAGCATAAGCTTGGTCGATAGAAAGATAGGTACCCATTCATCTTTGCTTGAGAAACTTTATTTTAATAGTACTTAAAATGGTGACCTTGCAGTCATTAGAGCCACAACTCTCTGCAGCGCCGAAGGCACTGGTTATGCTAGATTTTCAGAAGAGGTATTGTTAATCACATCTTAGTGTGCTTCACCTTATCTTCTCTCGGCCAATTACTATGAAATCAGACTCAATATAGAAATGATTGAATGGTTTAAACTTAGATAGGCATTTAACTAAAATTAACCAAGATTTTTGCATCTCATATTAGTTTTAGGATCTGCATTTCATATAAGATAGTCACTCATCCAAATAACAGTTGCAAATCAATTACTTGGTCTTAATTTCCCTAGTAAAATTGTTGACTCCATAAGGCACTGGTATCAATCGTTTAAATTTAATCAAATCATATAAGTCTTGCTAAATCGTAATCAAGTACTTGGTCGCTTCACTGTGTCTTCTAAATTGGTTGGTTCCCAACTAGTTCTTCTTCATTCCATTTCCGTAGGGTCTACCACCCTTAGTTTGCTGTAGGGAGACAACTTAAACAGAGATATTGGGGATCAGCGTGACAACCCCCGATCTGAGCCGTTGTCGCGGTGCCTAGACATTTTGTCGACAACAGGGCTCACTGCCACCCCAATCAGAGTCTGTGAAGCCAATTAGCTTGACTTACTATCATACTTGAGGCAGTGATGTATATTGCCACGAAGATACGTCAATATATGTTTGGTAGCTATCCAGTGATAATGACGAGGCTCCAACTGAAACTGACTAAGAATGTTTACTGCAAAACATATAGCTAGTCTAGTATTTACCAGATACATTAGGGAACCCACCAACTTACGATGTGAGGTAGGATCCACGAGACTAGAGTTGGAGCTCCTCAACTTCTTGAGGTTGGTGATCATAGGAGCAACCATCAGCTTGGAGTCCATCCCAAATTTTTGTAATAACTTGATGATGTACTTTTCTTGCCCTGAATATATCTCCCTAGGTCTCTACCATACTTCTAGACCTAGGTATTAGTGCATCAGTCCTAGATCCTTCATCTCAAATTCAGCTACCAACATCCTGCATTCTTGAATTCGTCGTTCTACACCAGTGATGAATAGATCATCCACATATAGTAGAATAATGACGGGCTCATTATTCACGACCTTGATATATAGATTCGGATCAGAAGTACTCTTCATGAACCCAAGGCTGAGAAGATATGCATCCATTCTTGCATACCATGCCCTTGGTGCATGCTTCAAGCCATATAGGGCCTTCTTGAGTCTGCAAACATGAGAGTCTTTGCTATTCACTTCAAATCATTCAGGTTGTTCGATGTACACTTCCTCATTAATGGTCCCTTTTAGAAATGCGGTCTTAACATCCATTTGATGGGTATTCCACCCCATTGTAGCAGCCAATGAAACCAACGATTTAATGGTAATGTACCTTGCAGTAGGTGCAAATGTTTCTTCATAGTCAATGCCTTCCTTTTGAGAGAAACCCCTTGCGACAAACCTTGCTTTGTACTTGTCTATACTTCCATCAACATCATGCTTGATCTTATAGATCCACGTCGATGTGACAACCGATTTGTCACTAGGTCTAGGAATGATTTCCCAAACCCCATTCTTCATGATGGATTGATATTCTTCCTGCATAGCTTTCTTCCAAACCTCTTCATGCTCAACTTCTTGGAATGTAGATGGTTCGACTTCATTCAACTTTGTTATATGTGGAGTATAACCAGAATACCTTTTCGGTTTCTTACTTTACTTGGAGGACCTTTCGCAACGTCATGTCCTTCAACATCTTCTAATGTAGCTTTCAACTAATTTGGCCTCTTCCTTGTGGTTGGGATAACCTTTGATTGAATAGGTTCACTTGGTCATTCTTCTTCATCATTTGCAGTAGAGTTCTCATGATGAACTTCATCTTCTTCAAATACGGGAACTTCTTCGTCATCAGAATCAATAGGAATATCCTTTGATTTCTTGTAAGCTTGATTCTCATCAAATATGACATCCCTGCTTACTTCAATGTATCTTCCCTCCTTTATCTAAATTCTATATGCCTTTGAGGAAAGACTATAACCAATGAATATTCCCTTGATGCTTGTCGAGTTCAACTTCTTTCACTTGTCTTTTGGAACATGGACATATGTTGGACTTCCAAATATGCGGAGATGATCCACACTCGGCTTCTTTCTTGTGAATACTTCTTCGGGTGTAGTATTATCACGACTCTTATGAGGACTTCTATTTTGAACGTACATGACAGTCATCGTTGCTTCACCCCATAAGAACTTCGGTAGATCTTAATCAAGGAGCATAGTTTGAATGCCTTCTTCAATTGACCAATTCTTCCTTTCGGCCAATCTATTTTGTTCAGGATAGTAGGGAATAATGAACTCCCTCTTAATACCTGCATCCTTACAATATGCAATTAACTCTTTAGAGGTGTGTTCCCCACCATTGTTAGTCCTTAGAGTCTTTATCTTCTTTTCGATTAGGGTTTCTACCTCAGCCTTGAACTCCTTGAACTTATCAAATACTTCATCTTTAGTTTTGAGTAGGTAGAGTCATGTCTTCCTTGAATGGTCATCAATGAATGTTACATAGTAGAGATTACCTCCAAGTGTCTTGTCAAACATGGGCCTGCATACATCGGAATGGATGAGATCTAATATTTCTTTAGATCTAGATTCACTATGATGAAATGGCTTTCTAGTATGCTTCCCCAAAAATCCCTTGCACACACCCTAAATATAAGGGTCTTGCTTGTAAACCCTAATTTACCAAACCCTAACATAACATAGACATCAACAACAAACCTTAAAGGACTAGGGTTTCCATCATAACAATACCAAAAAACCTAAACATCAAAAGAATAAGAATTCTAGATTTCGTCAACAACCCTAAGTAGACTAGGGTTTCATAATCAATATTGACATACCCTTAGCAACAAGAGGCCAGGGTTTTCTAGTGACCCCTAAAGGTTAGGGTTACACAAGAATGATTAAATAATATCACAAGGGTAGATTTAATCTAATGATTAATCACCCTAACAAGACAATTTACGATTCGAAACCCTATACATAACGATGTCAGTAAAGTAAAGCAAATTTTCAATAGAGAATGAACATACCTTTTTTGTGAAGAGAACTTTATAACTAAGTTTATAGTCTAAGACATACTTTGAGTTACTTTTTAATAAACCTTGTAGGATATCAATTCTTTATGGGCTTCAACAAATGTTTTTCCATGCTTCAAATCTATCCTTTGAAGCCCCCTCAATAATTTTGAGCATTTAGTAAGCTTTCATAACCAAGGAAAATATAAATAAAAGGTTATTAACATATAATATAAACAAATCTTGATATGAAAGGAAAACCAAATATAAGGAGGACACAAAGAACAAGATACTTATCGTTTGGTGAAATGGTGAGGGTCCCCTCTTAATCCAATCTCGAGGGATACTTATAACTCATCAAAATAATTCAAAAATGTTCTAACATGACATATTAGACATACAAACTCTAGGAATCAAAACATAAAGGAAAACAATACAAGACTAAGAAGGATATATAGGATAGGACTTAGTAGTATAAGTCCTAGGCTTCCAATTCCTCAGTTTTATTCTTCTTTGATGGAGCTTCTTCTACAACATTTGCATGTTCTCTTTCCCTCTTCTTATTCCTTGGATTCTTGGGACAATGACTTCTATAATGAATCATCTGATGACAACTATAGCATTCATTCTTGGATAGGTCAACCATCTTCTTTGGTCCCTTGAACTTTTTGAAGGTTCCCTCCTTCTTGTGATGAGCATAATAGGCATTAGAGATGTTTTATTCTTCATCCTCCTTCTTGTTGTTTACCAACAATACATGGGCTTCTTCTTGACTGCATGCATTCCACATTTGCTCAAATGTTGGTGTATCTTTCCGACTGTTAATTCCTGATGCAAAGGCACTCCAAGATTTTGGTAGTCCTAGAAGAGCGGTAATTACGATCTGGGACAATTTCATCTATTGCTGGAGTTCATCTCTGATTCTAGATATCCTTATAAAGTAGGATGATACAATGTCATCTTAATAGTCCTTAATTCATTTTTGAGACATTCTATTTGACCAATGTTCTTGATGGTGAACAATTTGGAGAGAGCCTCATACATTTATTCAGCCGAATTTATGTTGGATATGTATGGAATTAGGTTATACTTAACTCCATACACTATAAGGTTCATAGCTAGGATTTCAATTTCTCTAAACTTTTCTTTCTCCAGCTTCACTTGATTCATCTGTAGGCTTCTTAACTTTTCCTTGAACGAGATCCAAAACTTTGTTCTTTTCGAGAATGAGGTCTATTCCCTTTTTCCATGCCCTGTAGTTGGAGGCTCCTTCTAGTTTGTTTTGTCCTTTCATTGAGTTTGACATAGTTCCTAAAGATAGTAGGCTTGTTTCTTTATATGATCCCCTTTGATGACCCTTCCTTGATCTCCTTTTTCTTCAATAGATCTTCAACGTGCCTTTTTCTTCCTTTTTCACCTTACCTCTGATACCATGTTAGAAAATCGAAAGGCAAAAATATCTCCTTATACTGATAATTACTTGTGATATCATTATGTTCTTATTAATTTTTTTATGTTTTTTTTATTTTTATCTTCTTCTCATCAAACAATTATGAAAGAAAAAACATGAGGATCATGGATACCAGATGTAGGCAATCAACCAGGGTTAAAACCCCTATATATGTTAGAACCCAGTCAAGAACTCTTCCTTCAGTAGATTCAAAATGGGATAGACCAAGACCCTAGACAAATAGACCTTCCTCCTCCACCAAGTCAGCCTTCCAAGATGATTTAGTAGTCTCTTCTTATCCAACAACTTCAGCCCAACAACAATCCAAAAGCTCGACTTCCCAACTACAAAATTTCGACCCCCAGCTACAAAATTTTGGCCTAGCTTCAGCTTTGCAGTTTTCGGCCCCAACAACAGCTTCACATGGGAGAGAGAGAGAGAGAAATTCAACTTCTTATGCTTGAGAGGGACCTCCTTCTCTAGCCCTTTTCTCTTCTTTCCTTGAAATTCACACTTTTTTCTGGCCCCATAAGTTGCAGATAGAACTTGATGAGCGAGTGTTTCAAATGAGGCCGAGTTGTTTCCTTTATATAGTAGTTTTTTCCCCTCAGTTTAGGTTGGCTTGTCCAGTTTGAGGCCAACTTGGTGGAGGAGGCATAAAACACCTAAAGTACAATAAAAATAAATTTCTTCTTTGACAAATAAATCCCAAGAAGGGTTCCTTACAATATGACATGTGCAAGGACACTTGACATAAACCCTAGAAGCCTTCAATGGAGGCTTTGACCTAAATAGTAAAAACAATTGACTCAAGCATGAAACCCATGCTTTAATAAGTCATTTTCTTTAATAATAAAATTTCTTTTTCTTTCTTTTGATAAATATATTTCATTATGACTCAAATACAATTATGAAGACCGACACTAGTTACATTCTTCAACAAGGTCGACCCTTCAATCAATAGGTGTGACCGTGTGAGTGATAAGTGATATGGTTTGGGGTGTACTTCATGAGAGGGGTTAGTGTTATACATGGGCTATTCAAGACCATTATCCATGAGAGCCTTTGTGGAGGGAGTGCTTACATTACTTGAGTTACCCTTTCCTCAGCACTGCCTTTTCAAGCCTTAACTTAAACTTTTTCTTTGCTTAAATTTGGCTTGCTTGATAAGCTTTCATTTCATTTCAATGCCTTCATGGTATGGGCAGTTTATCTGGAATGTTTTTTTAAGTCCCTTTTACTTTGATAGGCGTGGTATGCATAAGACTTGGGTGATGGCCTCACATGAGGGGGTAGAGCTCAAGTTAAATTGGTTTTTAATCATTATTCATCTCTTTCTAGTTTTTTGCATTCTAACAATCGGCATATGTTTTTATCATTCTTTCTTGTCGCAGCTGCTTACGGGCATCTCAAGGGAAAGTTTTTTGTGTGCTAATTATTTGGATTGTTTATGCAGATTTATTAGCTTAATAACAACACAAAAGCCCTAGGGACACCCCTTGAGATTGGAAAAGTACCAATCCAAATGGAGAGAGACATCCAATGATGATAGTGTTGGTTGTCTAGAGTTGTGGTGCATATATAGCTCCCTTTGGAGATGTTGTAGGTGAATCTAGAAGAGATGTTAGAAATCCTAAGTATTTCTACTATTGACCCTAGTTGAAGAAAAGTATTTGGGTCTTTCACTCTAGAAGAGCTAACTGATGAGATAGAAGTATAAATTTAATCTATTTATGAGCTTATCTATCATTTTGCACTGAACAATGAACATTTATGATTTTGATATTTATTAATGGAAACTTTCCATTATGAATTTGAATGATTCAACGAGGATGTCTTGATTTCTGCTATGAATATGAATACGATTTCTTTGTGTATGTGCTTGTAGAGATTTGAATGCTTCATAATTTTTATTTTTATAACTTTAAATTATTTTCACGCATATGTTAAAAAACCTAAAAAACCTAGAAAACCTCCAACAGTTTCTTGTAACAAAACCTGAGAATTTCCGTTTCATGTATTTTACCCATTTTGCATTTCATTTCATGTTTCTCTTGGTAACAAAGTGGATATGATTCGGATATTGCTTGGATATGGTTGTGATACGACTTGGATATGTATCCTGTATGGAGATGACTGGGATCCATACTTGATACAACTGGTAGGGAAATCTTAGTTGTATCAACAAAACTCAAAAAATAAATAAATTAAAGGAAATGGATATCTTAGTTGTATCCACAAAACTAAAAAAAAGGAATTGGACTGAGGCCTAAAGCTAAAAAGTAACATACGAGCAAGAATCTTATATCTCATTTTTTGGTGTCACACCAATAATGCAATTTTGAGCTGCAAGTTACCTGAATTATGCATAATTTGTTCAAAGGAGAAATTTGAGGGCTTGAAGAGTGATTTGAAGGCAGTTTTTCTTCATTTTGCACTGAGTTCAATGAGATACTTCGTTGTTCATTCCATTGCTTTTGGCTGGCGAGTGTGATTGTCAACAATATTTGCAGGTTCTGAAATAATAATGTGTTGCTGATAAGTTTCTTTTTTGTTCCTAAGCTGTAGGATTGTGTCCAGTCTTTGTCATGATGCCCGTCTTTCACTTTCAAATTTCTTCTACTTTTCACAATTCCTGACTTTAGGAACCAAGTTAAGATTGTTTACAGTTATTTGAGGATTTGTCTTTAGCCGGGAAGGGTTCTGTGATTGTAATTCTAACAGTTCAGGGATAAAATATTCTTTGTATTTCAAAATTTTTGTGGAATTTGTGAAAAAATGATTTTGATTCTTGTAACTTGATAACGTTCTGTTTCATTTCACACAATTTCCAAAAAAAAATCATATTGTTTAGATGATACAGGATGTCTTACAGTAATTGATACTCGTTATTGTAGCAATAGCAAGCTACATATTATATAATTTTTATTAATGCAAATATTTAGTAATATTTCTAGTCCACTAGGTTCATACATGTAATCTTGGTTGAAATGTTTTTATATAGAAGCACTAGGAAAAATTTATGGTTTCTCATCATTCATGGCAAATAGAAGACGAGTCACTATTAAAATTGTCTTCTATACTATTTTGTTGATTATCTTATTATTAACAAAAGTGCTCAAGTTTTGTAAGGAAGTACTCTGACTAGGAATTTGTAACTATTATGATACCTTTTTAGTTACATGTAGTAGCTTGTTCTCTCATACAGGTATGAGCAACAGCTGGAAAAGTTTTGTGGCTTTATGGATTCTCTTCTTGATATTCCTCCACCTGAAATCACGAGGCAAAAATCAGTTTTGGGCAGGACGACAGATAAACTACAGAGATTAGCATTTTGGGCTCAATTAATGCAGAAATCAGTTTCATTGGGTCAAAGGGATATGACGTGAGTCTCTTCATTCTATGTTTTGATGTCTGTTAGCACACCTTTTCAGTATTCTTGCAGGAAGGTCACAGGGGACTGGCTAACGTGATTACACATTAGTGTGCAAGTGCTTGAAACTCCAGTCCCTATATTTTGCTCTAAACATAGGTCTATGCAAGTGCGTGTGTATCCATTAACCAACAATGTGTTTTACGATTTTCATGATTGTTGGGAATAAATCCTTTAACAATAGTCTCTTGAAGAGAGTAAATAGGTTTATGTTTCTCTACCAATTGGTTTTACTCTCTTATTTATATCAAAACATTGCTTTCAACTTTGGCGTTAACTTAGCTAAATACATTTTTAGATTGGTACTTTATCAAGAGGCATTATTAAGCACGTGTATCTCAGGGAGTGTGCTAAGGTTGAAGGAGCTTCACGCATATTCTGACACTATTTTATTCTTGACAGAGATTTCATGGATTTGATTCTTGCTCCAGCATCAAAGGTTCTCAATGGTTGGTTTGAGGTTGTTTGGTTGCTCATGTTATCCTTATGTTGGCTTATTTATTTCTCAATGTTAAATTCTGTTTGAACATAAACAGTCATTCCTAATATTAGAGCCATGAGTATCGAACTTATAGATTAATGCATACCTTTAGCAATCACCTCTTCCCAATTTGATAAAATTAACTGTTGGTAATGATTGGTGCACTTACAATATTATGATTTTTCTATCTCATATTATCTTGTTTTTGTAAAATTAATCTTGTTCTATTGATGAAGTATAATGATTACACGACACATTCAAACTACTAAATGAGATACAAGAATAAACTTCATCTATTTTTAATCACAAATAAGAAGGGTATATATAATTACACTAGTGAATCTTGTACATTGATCTCATGAAATATCAACGGTTCTCATGGAACATCTAGAAAGAGGAGGTGATGTAAGACTTGATGTCATGACAGTTTCTATATATTGATAAATTATAAACTATAATAACTAAGGTAGATGTTGATTTTGATGTGATAATTCAATTTCAAATGACCTCCAACGTGGCTCTATTTATAGTGGTCAATGTGAAGGGTCACGACCCTTGAAAGACCACCTTTTGACCATGGAGCCGACCTGATCTTCAAGAAGCCGACTTGACCAGAATAAAAATTTAATTTTGTCTCCAATAATATGCCAATGAAAGTACCGACCACAGCTACATTTTTCAATAGTAGAGACTAAGGGAGAATGGTATATTATATATGATATTACTCATTATGAAAGAAGTAATAAATACACTATTCAAACATAATAGACTTCACTCCCAAAAGGTATGGGACACCTCTTCCGTATTTGATAAAATTAATTGTTGGTGACGATTGATGCACTTATCATGTTTCTATCACATATAATCTTGTTTTTGTGCCTTGTTGCCTCAAAATCTAGTAGGTCTTGTAGAAGGGTGCTCGAAAAGACAAGCACTAGACCAAGTGACAAGATGAGGTGTGGCTCATTGACACTACAGTCACTATCCCCTGCTATTTATGGACTTTCACCAATGGGAGGCTTCTTGCTATATAGGTCACCCATGAGAGATATTGCAGGTTCAAGGAATAAGGTGACAAAATGGCTTATAGAGGATGGCTCTTCTTAGGGACAAGGCTCAATCAAGTTAAGAGAGGCAACTCACATCCTCTAGTAAGACCAAAGAAAGGCACAATTGACCTAGGGCTTGAGTTATAGCAAGCCTAAAGGGATATCCTAGGATCAATAAGCGAAGAAAAGGTTTCCATCAATGAATATTTGCAAGCCAGTGGCATAAGAAACCTTCAAAAAAACCTCAAGTTGAAGCTTAGGAAAACTAGGGTTTTCCTAGGGCCAATTTACCTAGGGCGAGAGAATTAGGGCTTGAACCAATAAACAAAGTTCTCCACAGAATCACATCTCTCCAAGATACAAGAAGGCCAAAATTCTCAAGGAGGTTGAATTATGTCACAAGAGATGATGAATGAATGATCCTCTCCTCTATTTATATGAGGAGGACAAGAGCTAATTAGCCTAAAAGCTCCTAGAAAACAAGTTTGATTACAACAAAACCTTGGGTTACAAGCCAACCTACTAGCTTCATCAATAAATGCCCTAATTAGCCCACACGTGTGAGCCATTAGCTCTCTAGGGCTTGTTACCGCTCAAACTAGCAGGGGGTCCTAGGAGGGGATCCTATATAGCAACTACTAGGTCGAGAGCAACAATGAAGCGATAGCCCATTGTCACCTCAACTAAAGCTTCCTTCTCCTTATAGACTTTCACTGATGGGAGGAGTCCCGATATATGAGGAACCACAAGGATATATAGCCAATGATAAGATGAGGAGGTGATTCCTAGGACTATTCAGAAGAGAGACTCAACTAGATAGGTTGCTTGGTTTAGAAGCAAGGTGATAGGCTCTCTAGGAAGGGCTAAGAGGATCTTTAGGGCTAGGGTTTGAGAGTATGTCTTGTCAAGAAGGCTCCTAGACCTAGAGATCTTTATGGAAACTTGGCTTCTTGGCTTGTAAAGAGTTATATGAGTTAGCAAGTTGCTCAGTGAGCCAATCAACAGCATCCTCTTCTAAAGATAAAACAAAAATTCTCATCTTCACATCCTCATAGTTAGCAGTGTTACACCATTTAAAGATACAAACATTAATGTTTTTCACATGTGATGTAGCACTAATGGCATTGCTATCTTGTTAGGGATATTGTGAGGATAGCCATTTATGTTAGTGAAGTCACAAGGAGCAAAAAGATCATTCATGATGCTAGGCTCTACTTGTTCTTGAAAAAGCAAATGAATATCATAAATAACCTCTTGCCCAAGACTAGCAAGAGCTCTACTATGAGAAAGTCTATTCAACCTCTTTAAAAACCCTTTCAGGATCAGGAGAGGGGCTCACTAAACTACTTGAATTTCTCCTAGTAGAGACTCTTCAAAATATGGGTTGAGTGGACTTGCCACTTGAGCAAGAATCTAAATCTAAAGTTAAAAAATGCTAAAACCAAAAGGTTAGTCGATTTCCCAGGTACAAGAAAGTTTGTCCCCGACAACGGTGCCAAAAATGTTGACTGATGATATTTGATGGTACAAGTGTCCTCTGGATCATCCTTGGGCATGGAGTCTTCATATAATCATCAGGTGCCACTCTAGTGGTCAACAGGTTCTATAATAGGATTATCTAGCTCCTCTTTTGGTTCCTCCACTAATAGTATGTTAAATTAAGGTTCTTCTTCTTCTTCTTCACTAGGAACCTCTAGTTCTTGTCCTAGAAGTTGTTCTCCTGTTGAAGAGAGGAAAAATACTCCTTTTGTTGGGGACGTAGGTTCTTCAACTATAGCTTCAGTAGAGGAAGTTGGTGAATCTCTAGGTTGGATTTCAGATCTATGCACCTCAGGAAGTCTATGTCTACCTGCCAATGATGGGATGCGAGTATGGTTGGATGGTGTGGCACTACGAGGTCTAGGTGGAGTGAGTGGTGATATTGGAATTGAACTTCTACCTCTACTTACAAATCTACTCCTAGAATCCCTTTCTCTATTCATGCATGTTTTTTTTATCATTTTTCAATTCATTAAAATTAAAAACTCCTAAAGATGATATGCAAGAATAGAAGATGATATGAAAGAATGGAATCCTATATACTCTTCCCCGACAACGGTGCCCAAATATTTGGTAAATTTATTGTTCTTAATTTACTTCATTAATTTTCAACCAGGATTAGTGTACTTATGAAATGTATGTGTACTATATATGCTAGGATTCTTTCTGTGAATTAATTGATTCTAGAAATGAAACTAATTCCAAGTATGAACAAAATTTGGAGAATAATTACACACATGTTCTTTCAATCTGAAGTTATATTAAATCCTAATTAACTGAATTGAACTCACTACTTTGCAGACTTTGAAAATCTATCTAAATTGCAGAATTAAAACTTTCTTCTAATTGTATGAAAGGAAAATGCTTAGATCCAAATTTCAAGAAAGGAAACAATCTAATTCTATCTTGCAGAATTCAAAGCATTCTACACTAACTTGTAGAAAGAAAGTTTTATACTAAATTGCAGTATGGAAATTCTATACCAGTTGCATGAAAGAGAAATAACAATAAAAGGATCTAATTCCTACTTGCAAAGAATGAAATTAAAATCTTTACAACTTGAGAATGATCACTTGTGTGCACATTTAGCCTCTAAAGAGTATTTCATTAACATTTAAGAAATCGAATTAAGCTACGAAGTAATGAGGTGCTAGAAAGAATATGCATTCAATAATTGAAATATTTTTAGTGTTTTTCTGTTTATGAGTACTCTGCAATCAAAATGAGAATCGTCAGAAATGTAATTACAATGGAAACAAATTATGAAAGAAACTAAAAATAAGCAATGCAAAACAAAACCATAAACAAAACCTCACAGCTCGATAGGGGGCCCTATTGTGAGTGCAAGTTAGCTAGTAATCACAAGACCTTCACGCACACATTGAGAATAAAGTAACTTATATTAAGATGGAACAAAGTATCATCAGTGTTTACAACAAAACAATAATAAACTTCATATTTGAAAAAACTTATGTCTCAGGTCTCGGCTTACAACCTTTATACAAATTTCATAAAACGATTTGAAGAGTTTTAAGCCGACATGACATGAGCTATTTTGACATTTACGAGATAGATTCAATTTGAAACTCAATCTCTTTATGACTTGCTATTGAAAGAGCAAGTCATAAGAGATTCATCTTGATCCAAAATCTAACAGCTAAACAAATCTTCAATCTCGCTCGCTTGATGTTGTCCTATTCCTTCGCTGCTTTTACTTGATCGCTACA
The DNA here is from genome assembly GCA_000404065.3 of Pinus taeda. Classification (NCBI taxonomy): domain Eukaryota; kingdom Viridiplantae; phylum Streptophyta; class Pinopsida; order Pinales; family Pinaceae; genus Pinus; species Pinus taeda. The sequence continues at coordinate 248,919 of APFE031599149.1, read as the reverse complement.
TGTCGTATTCAGAGTTTGACTTCTAGATTTCTCAATCCTCGTAGCTTGCCAAGTTATGCTGATAGGTGGTTATCCATATGGTGGACAATTGTCCAGGTAGTCTTCATCATTTTATTAAAGTGTTGCAACCTGTTTAACAATGAATATCGCTACGGAAACCAATATTAGCTACAAAATGTTTATGATTCTGTCATTGTAAGAATATTTTCATTATAATTCATTAAGAAACATAGATTTTAGTTATGGATGATGAATAACTTTTTAAGAGTTGAACTTGACCTTGAACATGTAGAGATTGCTATCAAATGGTGATAAGAAGGTGAAATGAGATGCCAAAAAGGATAGTAAAAAGGAAACAATTCCAGACTTCAACAGTTCTCTAACAAGAGTCTGGTGATTATCATAAAGAAATTGCTGGAAGAGAACAAGAAAACATGGCACAAGAAGTTAATCTATGCCTTGTGGGATGATCGGGTAAATACTAAAAAGTCAATTGGTATGTCTCATTTCCGAAAAGATGTTGTTTTCCCTTCTTCCTTGGGAATTCCAGTCGTGAAATTATTGCAAAAAGAGGATGCAGAACCAAATGACATGCAAAGGAGGATAAATTAGATGATTCAGTTGCAGAAAACAAGAGAGGAGGTGTACAACAACACTCAGACAATCCAGGACAAGATAAAGAAGATCTTTGACTAGAGGACAAAGGCTGAGGATTTTAGGCTGGTGACTTGGTCTTGAAATGGGATGCTAGAAATGAAGATAAAGGTAAACATGGGAAATTTGAAAACCTTTGGAAGGGACCATTGAAGGTTGCAACATTCCATGGAAGTAATGCTTACTGGAGGATTTGACATGACAACTTCTTGCTGGAGGGCTTGCAAATGGCAGGTTCCTCAAGCATTATTTCACTTGAAATCAGCTGATTTTGATAATTTCATTGTATATATCCATCCAATTTTCAGTATTGCAGGTGTGGGTTGCTGGCACCAGAATTTGAAGCCTGAAGAGAAGGCCCTAAGATTTTGATGGCCTGCTGCCATTTTTCAAAATGTAATAAGTCTTGAGTCAATCATGAGGCAGTTTTGAGTCAAGCTAAGGAGTCAATAAGCCCAATGGTCAGGCACATGGTCTACAGTGTTCTTGGCACCTCACAGGGAGGATGCCATTCCCATTGGAGCCAATGCTAGTATCCTATAGTCATAGTAGTCAGAAAACAAATTGTCTTTTAAAATATTTGGCAAATGTGTAAAAAATTAGGCTTTGATCTTCTAGAGATTAAGCTATTGGTCTTATTATAGAATAAAGTTTTATTATTGAATGTAGTTGTGTCAAAGTGTGTGAAGGGTCGTAAAAATAGTCATTGATATCTTGAGAGGCTGAGTTAAAAAGTCTAGGATCATATCTAATTCAAAATCATGAGTGAGGTCATGTTGTCATGTTTTATCATCATGGGCAGAAATCTCTAGGGTCACTTGATTCAGTTAGAGTGTCAAATCACAAGTCAACCATGACATCACTTTGGTACAACAGTTAGGAGGACAAGGCTGCGCTATTGGCAGGTGCTGTGTTTTATGATTGAAGTTTAAATTTTGTAACCATCGCCCTTGAAATGCGCATTCAACCACCTTGGGAGTTCAAATGCATGGTTAACCTTCAGAAATACCTTAGAGCCTTTCATTTCTCCATCAAAAGCTTGCTGAATATTGATTGGAGTTCGTTGCGCAAAGCAGGCAAGGGAAGTGTTGCGCTCACAGACAGGGGTTGTGCTCACACACAGTTGCTGCATTTTCCAAATTGGTGGTGAATGACTCATTCCAGATGCAAATTCCATATTCCCTTGGGTCATTAGTCTTGCATGTTGACAACTTTGTTTCCATTTGTTGAGAAAAGCATTTAAAAAATCCATCAGAACTCAAATTTTGGCCTTGGTGCGTTTCTGCGGAAGTCACTGCGTTTTCCTTCAGTGCTGTGTTTTTATAATGTCAACCTCTTCTAGTGCCCAAAATCTTGTCTTCCGTCTTGATATTGAAGTTTGCCATGTCATTCACGTGATTTAAAACTTCTTACCTTGTCATTGCTTTCCTTAGAGGTCAAGAAACGTTTTTCCCTCCATGCACTGCGCTTCTGGCGTTGCGCCTGTGTTTCTAATTCTGTCACCATGACCAAGCAAACATTAGTTACTATTTTGGGTTTTGAGAGGTGTTTTTTGTTGTCCAGGTTTGTTTCATAGGGTTTTCATCCTCAATTGTCACAAAAACCTAATTTGGAGCTCTATTTCATCACTGCTATCTTATTTGCTACACTAAATAAGCCTACACTCAGATTGTATTCAAGAAACCCTAGAGAATACCTCTACTATCAAAAATCATGTCAATCTTAGATAGAAAGAAACATAAGGGAGGATTCATTGTTAGGTTTGAACCCCAAGACCTCACCTTGATCAATTCAGACACAACAATCAGAGTTTCCTTTGAGCAAGTTGGATGCATAAGATTCTGCGAAAAAATACGGGGATACAATGTACAACTCACTAAGGAGTTTGCTATGAATTTCACTGGGTAGGAGGTTAAGATTGAGAGATCACCTTTCCAGTTTCAAATCTCACTATATCAATTGCAACAGAGGTTCCCCTTCAGGGAGAGCAGTGGTTCAAGGGCATGCCTCTTGACATTGCCAACTATAAAGATTTTATGAAGCCCGAGTACAGAGATAAAGGGTATGGAGCCATTGTCCCTAAGGAGTATTTACTTGAGCCCTACAACAAGCTTTTACAAGCAATTTAGAGATACTTTACGTGTGAGGGTAGGTTTGGGAGGATCTATCAGTACCATTTTAGACTTTTGATGCACTTTATAGGGAAGAGCCCCTTGAATTTTCCCTTCTATCTATTTAAAAGTCTTAGCAAGATGGCAGAAAAAGTGCAGCGAAAACAGAGCCAAGTGGAACCTAGTCTTTTCCACTTTTCTTTGACCAAGTTGTTGGTGTTGGAGGAATGAAATAAGAGGATTCAAACATGACAAGCTTTCCTAGAATCATCAAAGTTGACAATTGACCTACTAACTAGCTCTTGTTGTAAGGACACACCCTCATCAGTGGCAAGAGATATACAATCACCAAATGCAAGTTCTGTGAAAAGGCCCTCAGTTGCAGTTCATTCATCATAAAAGAAGAAAGGTAAGAAGTTGCATTTTTCTCCTGAAGTAGTGAATGTCCCCGAGAAGCCTCTCACTAGATTTGTTGCAAAGAAGTTGCCCTTGGAGCAAACATTTGAAGCCATGGAAACCATACCAGAGGATGGTGTTCCTGATGATAAAGACAAAGAGATTACACAACTACAAGAGAAACTAAAGAAAGCACACATGGCTATTGCATAGTTGCAACAAGACAACAGGGAATTAAAGAAGGTTGCTCTGGAAAGGACAGTCAGGCTTAATGAAGAAGAACCAGTGACAAAGGCTACACCATCTATCACCAAATCCAAAGGTAAGGAGAAGATAGTAAGAGAGGATATTCAAGAGGTACAAGCTCCAAAAGCTAGAGTCACTAGATCTTCAACTAGAAAATTGAAGATTCAGGAAGATATATTAGTATAAGAGGAGAAGAAAACAAAGATGGATGAGGGCCAACATACTTTTAAGATGTTAAGGATGCATTTGAAGAAAGCTCACAGTGAAATCGCTGAACTTAAGGAACACGATGAAATGGCTAGGAAAAAAATGAGTGATCTTTTCGACATGTATGAGCCAACAATGGAAATGCTAAAATATGCTGAGGAGGTCTCTCCCACTACATAGGCAACTGAAAAACATATTTAGGCAAAACCTTTCCATGAGGAAGGAGTTGAGAGCTGCCAAGCAATAGTTGAAGGAGATACAAGAGAAAGACAGAGGTAAGCTGGATTTGTTGGCTGAAGCAGCCAAAGTTTAAGTGCTGGAATAGGTAAAGCAAAGCAATTTTGGTTTTTGTTTTTTTGCCTAAGTATGCTTGCTGAGCGGGGTTGAGGTTAAGAGGTCATATTTTGCATGAAGTCTTTCTTTCAAGCACAATTAGTTATAATTCTCAAGTGATTTACAAAAAGAAGTAGCTCACACAACAATTTTGTATCCTGGTCAAGCATTAGGGTTAGGGTTTTGATGTAAAGGTGGAAGTTTTGTCCTTTTTTGGTGAATAGGGGCTTGAAAGGGATTTGAAACATTATCAGCGTCATGTCAACATCATCAGCAGAATGTCTCTTGCTCATAGATCTCAGCATCGATCAAAACCATGAAGAACAGGTCACGTTGCGCTTTCTCACTGACGCTACGTTTTTGCTGTAGGTGAAATTTTGAGAGTTGGGAGATTTGTGTGATGAAAGAAAGTTTCTAAGTGTTGGAATTTCTAAATATAACCCGTTAGAAATTCTTCCTGTACTATCTGATTTATTTCTTCCTACTTGTTCAATTACTTAACAAGTTATTTACCATGTAAATACTGAAAATAAATACAAGTACAGTATCAACACATACAAATCAACAACTGAAAATAAACAAGCACACAAGTGACACCATTGTTTTTGGACTAATATTCATGGAAAAACCCAATGCGGGAAAACCGGTGCAGCGATTCAGAGGGTTTTATTATTATGCAGTTTCGGAATACAACCTGGGTGCTAGAAATGGCTCACCCAACATAGAATGCCCTTGGCAGTAGTACCTCTCAGTCAGAGATAGATATTCCGGCTAAATCACTGGATGAATGATCCCACAACAAAAATGCAACTTCTGCTGCGCTGCGTCACTATGATAGGGACTGCATCACCCTATCTGGCTATCCAGCACCTAGTCTGTCCCACAAAATTCTCCCAGCACTGCCTCTAGGCCTTGCGTTAGTCTCTCTGGCCCAGCGTCGGCCTCTCTGTCTGAGCGTCAGCTTCTTGGGGCTCTGTGTCAGCCTTTGGAGCCTCTGCATCTAAAACACTGGCCCTCTCTTGTTGATTTGGGGTAGCATCGGATGTGCTCTAACCACGAAAATTGGTGGAGAGGCTAAAGCGCATGAGATGTCCAATACTCAGAAATGGTTTGGGCAGAGAATCTAACCAGTTTGGGAGATATTAAAATAATTAATATTTTTAATAGAGTCCCTAAGTCTAAACTTAGGGAAAATAAAATATTAATGTGAATTAATATAAAACTGAGTTAGAATGGTCCAAAAGTCATGGATCAAGCTAGATCTAATCGTAGCTGTTGATTAGGGATTTAATCTCGGCCGTTGAATTGTCAACGAGAAAAGTATGAGAAGAGGCTTGAGGGTCACTTGGAGAACACATTGAATTGATCAATAATTCGATTTGCTGGGGCAGGGCTTGCTGAGGAAATCGAAGTAGTGATCAGGGTTGCAACTGAGGGGCAGTGAATATAGAAGAAGAGAGGCAGAGAGGGTACCGGGAGCATTAGTGCAGAAGCCGGGAGAGAGGGACGCAGAGCCATCTAGAGGCCACACAAAGCTAGTCAGGGCCCACACGGAGACGGCCAAGAGCTGCGCAGTGCCAGAGAGAGCTAGCGTGGGTGACACAGAGGCTCTAGAGGCTGACGCAGAGCGAGTTGAGATGACGCTGGGTTGATGCTAGGCCAGAGAGGCTGACGCAGTCCCTAGAGGCAGACGTTGGAGATTTCGTGGGGCAGATTGGAGCTAAGAGCTTAGGGATTGTTCATTCGGGGTTTCAGCCGGAATATTTGTCTCTGACTGAGAGGTACTATTGCCGAGATCATTCTTTGTTGGGTGAGTTGGTTTGGCACCCAAATTGTATTCTAAAATTGCTTAATAATAAAACCCTCAAATAGCTGCATCGATTTCCCCGCATTGGGTTTTTCTGGTGACATTGGTCAAAAAACAAAAGTGTCACTTGTGTGTTTGTTTTTCCTTCAGTTGATGATCTGTAATGTGTTGTGCATTTACTTATATTTATTTTCAGTATTTACATGGTAAATAACTTGTTAATTAAACATAACAAGTAGGCAGAAGTAAATCAGAAAGTACATGAAGGATTTCTAACAATTAGAGAGAAATTCCAACATGGTATCAGAGCGTGGTTGCAGATCACAGGAGAACTGAGGGCATCAATAGAGCAGAGCAGCAGTAGTAGAAACAACTGTCCCGAGTGACAGAAGTTGTTCCTAGCAGAAAAGTAGCAAGGAAGGGGTGACGCAGTGCCTGCGCTATCAAAGTTTGAGCCGGGAGAAGGATCAATGCAGTGGCATAAAGGAGCAGACCTGACCTACGCAGTGCCCGGTCATCTTTCTCAGTCAAGAAGGATTGACGCCTGTGGCCAGGAGGTGCGGATTTTGCTGGTGCCAAGATTTTGCAGTCTACAGGCTCTAACCTTTAGTTTGCTGGGGCATAGGAGGTTGTGGAGAAGTTGTGGAGTGAAACTGGTGGGGTACTGTGGTCAAAATAGTGCCTAACAGGGCAAGACCAAGGAGGAGGGAGTTGCTGTTGAGGATTTCTAGCCAAGAAATCTGGATCAGTGGTGCAACTCTACTAATGATCGGAGTGGGGGCATCTTGACATTGGCAGAGGGGTTTCTAGGAGGGAAATCGAGGCTCAAAGGGAGTCACACCGAGAACTTCCAGAAGGGAAGTAGAGGAGCAACGAAATGGTAGTGAACGTGGTAAGAGACCAGGACAGATTGGATGGCGCCTCAAACTTCGTAGTCTGGAAGGCCAAAATCTTGTCTGTTCTAGACAGGGATCGTCTCAAGCACTTCGCCTTGAAGACGATAGCGATCCTAGTTGACCCAATTGAGAATGATGAGTACAAGGAGGCAATGGCGAGTGCCAAGAACATGATCCTTGACGAGGTCAAGGACCATGTAGTACTAAATATTGCCGAAAAGGAAATGACAAATGCGATGTGGGAGGCCTTGACGAAATTGTATCAACATACTTCCGTGCAGAGGAAGATGCTACTAGAAAATCAGTTGCGGTCATACTAGATGCAGAAGGGAGAAAAGATCGACACCTTCCTCGGTCGATTGAAGGAGATCTAGAATCAATTGACTTTCATAGGGGCCACGCGGGATCAAGAATTGATGGCGAGGACAGCCCTGAACGCAGTCTCAGAAGACTGGGAGGTGTTTGTCCAGAGCATAATGGGCAGGTTGACCCTCCCAGATTGGGAGGAACTGTGGGCGGTTCTTTGCCAAGAAGAGATCAGAAGGATGACCAAGGCAGGAAGCAGCGACAAGGGTCAGAATCAAGGAGGAAGAGGGGGATGCTACCTTAGCATCTGAGGGAAAGCAGGATAAATTGAAGAAGAAGGACCTCTCCAAGGTCAAATGCTTCCCATTGTGGGGAAATGGGTCACTATGCGAGCCAGTGTCCAAGGAAGAAGAGTAAGGGAGAGACCTTTGAGACTAAGGCTGCACCAGCAAAGGCGGAGAAGGAAGTGGAGACAGATGATGACTGTGCCATGAGTGGTCACACGCCACTTGAGAGGAAGTGGGGAGACATTGAGCTTTATTCATATGGACTATAGGTGATGAGGGGCAGGATTCTCGAGGTTCCCAACCTCTTGGATTATACCTTGCTACGAGAGCCCCGAAGAGAGACGGATGCAGATGGAGCGACAGAGGGAGCTACATTGCAGGAGTTCCCGGACAACGTGAGGCAACAATGCGTGATGCACAAAGTTTTTGCAGTAGAGCAGAGGTCAGAGAGGGAGCACTTTTCAGTGATAGAGGGAGCTTCAACATCGAGAGTGTTTCTAGCCTGACGGAGATGTCAGAGTTGGGAGATCAGTTACTTACTTCTCAGTGACTAAGTTGCAGTGCAACAATTAGTAGTGGCAGTGCTATGGGCAGCATGATGCAGCATGGTGAGAGGGGTTGCAGTGCAAACGTAGCAGTGGCAGTGGCAGGGCCATGGGCAACAACACGGATGCAGAGGGAGCTGCCATACAGATGCAGCAGTGGCAGTGGCAAGGCCATGGGTAGCAGTACATGATGCGACAATACAGAGGACGTTGGGCAGCAGGCCTAACATTAACACAGGGACCGATGCCGGATGATCAGGGTGATGCTCAGTGAGGAGTATTACTAGAGCATAATCCTCGCTAAGAGGGTGTGCTGATTTGGGGTAGCACCGGATGTGCTCTAGCCACGAAAATTGGTGGAGAGGCTAAAGCACACGAGATCTCCAATACCCAGAAATGGTTTGGGCAAAATCTAACCAGTTTGGGAGATATTGAAATAATTAATATTTTTAATGGAGTCCCTAAGTCTAAACATAGTGAAAATAAAATATTAAAGTGAATTAATATAAAACTGAGTTAGAATGGTCCAAAAGTCATGGATCAAGCCAGATCTTATCTTAGCCGTTGATTAGGAACTTAATCTCCGCTGTTGAATTGTCAACGAGAAAAGTATAAGAAGAGGCTTGAGGGTCACTTGGAGAACACACCGAGTTGATCAAGAATTCGATTATCTGGGGTAGGGCTTGTTGAGGAAATTGGAAGAGTGATTAGAGTTGCAACTGAGGGGCTGTGAATACAGAAGGCTAAGAGGGTACTGGGAGCATCAGCGCAGAAGCCGGGAGAGAGGGATGCAGAGCCATCTAGAGGCCACGCGGAGCCAGTCAAGGCCCACGCAGTGGCAGCCAAGAGGTGCGTAGTGCCAAAGAGAGACAGCGTGGGTGACATAAAGGCTCTAGAGGCTGACGCAGGGCGAGTTTGGGTGACGCTGGGCTACAGAGGCTGACGCAGTCCCTAGAGGTAGATGCTGGAGATTTCGTGGGGCAGATTGGAGCTTTCTTGCAAGCACAATTAGTTAGAATTCTCAAGTGATTTTCCAAAAGAAGCAACTCACACAACAATTTTGTATCCTGGCCAAGCATTAGGGTTAGGGTTTTGATGTAAAGGTGGAAGTTTTGTCCTTTTTTGGTGAATAGGGGCTTGAATGGGATTTGAAACATTATCAACATCATGTCAACATCATCAGCAAGATGTGTCTTGCTCATAGATATCAACATCGATCAAAACCATGAAGAATAGGTCATGCTGCTTTTTCTCACTGGCGCTACGTTTTTGTTGTAGGTGAAATTTTGAGAGTTGGGAGATTTGTGTGATGAAAGAAAGTTTCTAAGTGTTGGAATTTCTAAGTTTAACCCGTTAGAAATTCTTCTTGTACTATTTGATTTATTTCTTCCTACTCGTTCAATTACTTAACAAGTTATTTACCATGTAAATACTCAAAATAACTACAAGTACAGTATCAACACATACATATCAACAACTGAAAGTAAACAAGCACACAAGTGACACCGTTGTTTTTGGACTAATGTCCCTGGAAAAACCCAATGCGAGAAAACCGATGCAACTATTTAGAGGATTTTATTATTATGCATTTTCAGAATACAACCTGGGTGCCAGAAATGGCTCACCCAACATAGAATGTCCTCGGTAGTAGTACCTTTCAGTGGGAGACAAATATTCCGGCCAAATCACCTGATGAACGATCCCATAGCAATAATGCAGCCTCGGCTGCTCTGCGTCACTATGATAGGGATTACGTCACCCTATCCGGCTCTCCAACTCCCAATCTGTCCTACGAAATTCTCCCAATGCTGCCTCTAGGCCCTGCGTCAGTCTCTCTGGTCCAGCGTCAGCCTCTCTGTCTGAGCGTCAGCCTCTTGGGGCTTTGTGTCTGCCTCTGCAGCCTCTGTGTCTCACATGCTGGCACTCTCTTGTTGATTTGGGGTAGCATCAGATGTGCTCTAGCCACGAAAATTGGTGGAGAGGCTAAAGTGCATGAGATCTCCAATACCCAAAAATGGTTTGGGCAGAATCTAACCAGTTTGGGAGATATTAAAATAATTAATATTTTTAATGGAGTCCCTAAGTCTAAACTTAGGGAAAATAAAATATTAATGTGATTAATATTAAAACTGAGTTAGAATGGTCCAAAAGTCATGGATCAAGCCAGATCTAATCTTAGCCATTGATTAGGGACTTAATCTCGTCTGCTGAATTGTCAACAAGAAAAGTATAAGAAGAGGCTTGAGGGTCACTTGGAGAACACATCGAGTTGATCAAGAATTCGATTTTATGGGGCAGGGCTTGCTGAGGAAATCGAAGTAGTGATCAAAGTTACAACTGAGGGGCAGTGAATACAGAAGCATTGAGGCAGAGAGGGTACTAGGAGCATCAAAGCAAAAGCCGGTAGAGTGGGATGTAGAGCCATCTAGAGGCCACGTAGAGCTAGTCAGGGCCCACACAGAGGTAGCCAGGAGCTGCGCAATGCTTGAGAGAGCTAGCGTGGGTGACACAGAGGCTCTAGAAGCTGACGCAGTGCGAGTTGGGTTGACGGTAGGCCAGAGAGGCTGGCGCAGTCCCTAGAGGCAGATGCTGGAGATTTCGTGGGGCAGATTGGAGTTGAGAGCTCCAGGATTGTTCATCCGGGGTTTAAGCCAGAATATCTGTCTCCGACTGGGAGGTACTATTGCCAACATCATTCTCTGTTGGGTGAGCCGGTTTGGCACCCAGATTGTATTTTGAAATTGCTTGATAATAAAACCCTCAAATAGCTGCACCAGTTTTCCCGCATTGGGTTTTTCCCGGGACATTTGTCCAAAAACAACGGTGTCACTTGTCTGCTTGTTTTTCCTTCAGTTGATGGTCTGTAATGTGGTGTGCATTTTCTTGTATTTATTTTTAGTATTTACATGGTAAATAACTTGTTAATTAAACAGAACAAGTAGGCAGAAGTAAATAAGAAAGTACATGAAGGATTTCTAATAGTTAGACAGAGAAATTCCAACATGGTAATAGAGCGTGGTTGCAGATCACAAGAGAACTGAGGGCATCAGCTGAGCAAAGTAGCAGCAGCAGAAACAACTGTCCTGAGTGACAGAAGTTGTTCCTAGCAGAAAAGCAGCAAGGAAGGGGTGACGCAGTGCCTGCATCATCAAAGTTTGAACTGGGAGAAGGATCAACGCAGTGGCATAAAGGAGCAGACGTGACCTACGTAGTGTCTGGTCATCTTTCTCAGTCAGGAAGGATTGACGTCCGTGTCCAGGAGGTGTGGATTTTGCTGGTGCCAGGATTTTGCAGAGCCTAGAGGCTCTAACCTTCAGTTTGCTGGGGCATAGGAGGTTGTGGAGAAGTTGTAGAGTGAAGCTGGCGGGGTACTGTGGTTAGAACAGAACCTAATAGGGCAAAACCAAGGAGGGAGTTGCTGCTGAGGATTTCTAGCCAAGAAATGCAGATCAGTGGTGCAACTGCACTAACGATTGGAGTGGGGGCATCTCGACATTGGCAGAGGGGTTTCCAGGAGGGAAATCGAGGCTCAGAGGGAGTCACACCGAGAACTTCCAGAAGGGAAGTAGAGGAGTAGCGAAATGGCAGTGAATGTGGTAAGACACTAGGACAGATTGGACGGAGCCTCAAACTTTGTAGTCTGGAAGGCCAAAATCTTGTCCGTTCTAGATAGGAATCGTTTCAAGCACTTTGCCTTGAAGACGATAACGATCCCAGTTGACCCAGGTTAGAATGATAAGTATGAGGAGGCAATGGCGAGGGCCAAGAGCATCATCCTTGACGGGGTCAAGGCCCATGTAGTACCACATATTGCTGAAAAGGAAATGACAAATGCGATGTCGGAGGCAGTACATGATACAGTAGTGCAAAGAATGTTGGGCAACAGGCCTAGCATCAGCACAACGACTAATGCCGGATGATCAGGGTGATGCTCAGTGAGGAGTATTACTAGAGCATAGTCCTCACTAAAAGTCAGTGTTGATTTGGGGTAGCATCAGATGTGCTGTAGCCACGAAAATTGGTGGAGAGTCTAAAGCACATCAGATCTCCAATACCCAGAAATGGTTTGGGCAAAATCTACCCAGTTTGGGAGATATTAAAATAATTAATATTTTTAATGGAGTCCCTAAGCTTAAACTCAGGGAAAATAAAATATTAATGTGAATTAATTTAAAACTGAGTTAGAATGGTCCAAAAGTCATGGATCAAGTCAGATCTAATCTTAGCCGTTGATTAGGGACTTAATCTCAGCCGTTGAATTGTCAACGAGAAAAGTATAAGAAGAGGCTTGAGGGTCACTCGGACAACACACCGAGTTGATCAAGAATTCGATTTTCTAGGGTAGGGCTTGCTGAGGAAATCGAAGGAGTGATCAAAGTTGCAGCTAAGGGGTAGTGAAAACAGAAGTAGAGAGGCAGAGAGGGTACTGGGAGCATCAACATAGAAGCCGGGAGAGAGGGACACAAAGCCATCTAGAGGCCACGCAGAGCTAGTCAAGGCCCACGTAGAGGTAGCCAAGAGCTGCGCAGTGCCAGAGAGAGCCAACGTGAGTGACACAAAGGCTCTAGAGGTTGACGCAGGGCGAGTTGGGGTGACGCTGGGCCAGAAAGGCTGACGCAGTCCGTAGAGGTAGACGTTGGAGATTTCGTGGGGCAGATTGGCGCTGAGAGCTCAGGGATTGTTCATCCGGGTTTTTAGCCGGAATATGTCTCCCACTGAAAGGTACTACTGTCGAGATCATTCTGTGTTGGGTGAGCCAGTTTGGCACCCAGATTGTATTCTGAAACTGCTTAATAATAAAACCCTCAGATAGCTGCATCGGTTTCCCTGCATTGGGGTTTTCTGGGGACATTGGTCCAAAAACAAAGGTGTCATTTGTGTGTTTGTTTTTCCTTCAATTGATGATCTGTAATGTGTTGAGTATGTACTTGTATTTATTGTCAGTATTTACATGGTAAATAACTTGTTAATTAAACATAACAAGTAGGCAGAATTAAATCAGAAAGTACGTAAAGGATTTCTAATAGTTAGACTTAGAAATTCCAACATCTCTGACTCTGCACAGCTCCTGGCTAGCTCTGCGTGGCCTCTGGCTGGCTCTGCGTGGCCTCTAGCTTGCTCTGCGTGGCCTTTGGCTGGCTCTACGTGGCCTCTAGTTGGCTCTGTGTCAACCTCTCCCGGATTTTGTGCTGATCCTCTCGGTACTAACTCTGCCTCTCTGCTATGTATTCATTGCCCCTCAACTGCAACTTAGATCACTCACTCAATTTCCTTAGCAAACCCTGCCCCAAAAATTCGAGTTTTTGATCTCTCTTGGTGTATTCTCCTACTGACCTTCAAGCCTCCTCTTATACTTTTCTCGTTGGTCCATCAACGACCAAGATTAAATCTCTAATCAACAACTAAGATTAGATTTGGCTTGATCCATGACTTTTGGACCATTCTAACTCAGTTTAATATTAATTCACGTTAGTATTTTATTTTTCCTAAGTTTAGACTTAAGAACTCCATTAAAAATATTAATTATTTTAATATCTCCCAAACTGGTTAGATTTTGCCCAAACCATTTCTAGGTCTTCGAGATCTCATGTGCTTTAGCCTCTCCACCCATTTTCATGGCTAGAGCACATCCGATGCTACCCGAAATCAACACTCCCTCTTAGCGAGGACTGTGCTCTAGTAATACTCCCCACTGAGTATCACCCTGATCATCCAGTATCAGTCCCTGTGCTGATGCTAGGCCTCCCTGCCCAACATCCTCTGCACTGCTGCATCATGTACTGTTACCCATGGCCCTGCCACTACCATTGCTACATCCGTACAACAGCTCCCTCTGCATTTGTGATGCTGCCCATGGCCCTGTCACTGCCATTGCTACATCTGCACTGCATCCCCTCTCATCATGCTGCCCATAGCACTGCCACTGCTAACTGTTACACTGCAACTCAGTTGCTGAGAAGTAAGTAACTTATCCTCCCAATTTTGACATCTCTGTCAGGCTAGAAACACTCCCGATGCTGACGCTCCCTCTGTCGCTGACAAGTGCTCCCTCTACTGACCTTTGTGCTGCTGCAACAACTCCATTCATCTCGCACTGTTGCCTCACACTGTCTCAAGACTCCTACACTATAGCACTCTCTGTTGCTCCATCCGCATCCGTCTCTACTGACATCCGCCAATCTTGCTACTCCTCTTCTGGGCTCCCGTAGCTAGGTATAATCCAAGAGGTTAGGTGCCTCGAGTATCCTGCCCCTCATCTTCTGTAGCCCGTCTGACTACAGCTCGATGTTCCCCCACTTCCTCTCAAGTGGCGCATGAGCACTCATGGCACAATTGCCATCTGTCTCCACTTCGTTCTCCGCCCTCGTTAGCGCTGCCTTAGTCTCAGAAGCCTCTCCCTTGCTCTTCTTGCTTGGACACTGGTTCACATAGTGACCTAGTTCCCGACAGTGGAAGCACTTGACCTTGGAGAGGTCCTTCTTCCGTTTCTCCTGCTTTCCCGCAGATGCTAGAGCAACATCCTCCTCTTCGTCTTTCTTGATTCTGACCCCCTTACCACTACTCCTTGTCTTGGTTAGCCATATGATCTCTTCTTGACGAAGATTCGTCCACTGTTCCTCCCAATCTAGAAGGTTTGACTTGCCCAGTAAGCTCTGGACAAATACCTCCCAGTCCTCTGAGACTGCTTTCAGTGCGGTCCTCACCAAGATCTCCGCATCCGGCGTGGCCCCTATGGAAGTCATTTGGTCCCAGATCTCTGTCAATCGCCCGAGGAAGATATCTATTTGCTCTCCCCTCTGCATCTGGTATGACCGCAGTTGATTTTCTAGAAACATCTCCCTCTGCACAGAAGTATGCTGATACAACTTCTTCAAGGCATCCCATATCTCATTTGCCGTACCCTTCTCGACAATATGTGGTACCACATGATCCTTGACCTCGTCAAGGATGATGCACTTAGCCCTGACCATTGCCTCTTCGTACTTCTCATTTTCAGCCGGGTCAACTGGGATCGCTATCGTTTTCAAGGTGAAGTGCTTGATGCGATACCTGTCTAGAATGGACAAGATCTTGGCCTTCCAGACTATGAAGTTGGAAGCTCCGTCCAGTCTATGCTGATCTCTCAGCCCATTCACCGCCATTTCGTTTCTCCTTCTACTTCCCTCCTGAAAGTCCTCTGATCAACTCCTGCTGAGTCTCTCAACTTCCCGTCCGGAAGTTCTCGGTTTGACTCCCTCTGAGCCGTGATTTCCCTTCTGGAAACCCATTTGCCAATGTCGAGATGTCCCACTTCGATTGTTTGTGCAACCGCACCACTGATCCAGATTTCTTGGCTAGAAATTCTCGACAACAACTCCCTCCTCCTTGGTCTTGCCCTGTTAGGTACTATTCTGACCACAGTGCCCCACCAGCTTCGCTACGCAACTCACCCACAATCTCCTATGACTCAGCAATCTGAAGGTCTGAGCCTCTAGGCTCTGCGTAATCCCGGCACCGGCAAAATCTGCACCTCCTAGCAACAACGTCGATCCTTCCTGATTGAGAAAGATGACCGGGCACTGCGTAGGTCAGGTTTGCTTCTCTCTACCTTAGCGCTGATCCTCCTCCTGGCTCAAACTGATGACGCAGACTCTCTCCGTCACCCCTTCCTTGCTGCTTTTTGCTAGGAACAACTTCTGTCACTCGGGACAGCTGTTTTTGCTGCTGCTGCTCTGCTCAGTTGATTCCTTTAGTTATCTTGTGATCTGCAACCACGCTTTGATACCATGTTGGAATTTCTAAGTTTAACCCATTAGAAATTCTTCCTTTACTATCTGATTTATTTCTTCCTACTTGTTCAATTACTTAACAAGTTATTTACCATGTAAAAATTGAAAATAAATACGAGTACAATATCAACACATATAGATCAACAATTGAAAGTAAACAAGCACACAAGTGACACCGTTGTTTTTGAACTAATGTCCCCGGAAAAACCCAATGCGGGAAAACTGGTGCAACTATTCAGAGGGTTTTATTATTATGCAGTTTCAGAATACAACTTGGGTGCCAGAAATAGCTCACCCAACAGAGAATGCCCTCGACAGTAGTACCTCTCAGTGGGAGACAGATATCTGGCTAAATCACCAGATGAACGAACCCACAACAACTATGCAACTTCTGCTGCTCTGTGTCACTTTGATAGGGATTGCCTCACCCTATTTGGCTCTCCAGCTCCCAGTCTGTCCCACGAAATTCTCCCAGCATTTCCTCTAGGCCCTGCGTCAATCTCTTTGGCCCAGCGTCAACCTCTCTGGCCCAGCGTCAGTCTCTTGGGGCTCTGCGTCAACCTCTGGAGCCTCTGCATCTCACACGCTGGCCCTCTCTGGCTCTTCGCAGCTCCTGGCTAGCTCTGCGTGTCCTCTGGTTGGCTCTGCATGGCCTCTAGCTGGCTCTGCGTGGCCTCTAGCTGGCTTTGCGTCAACCTCTCCCGGCTTCTGCGCTAATCCTCCCAGTACTAACTCTACCTCTCTGCTATGTATTCACTGCCCCTTAGCTGCAACTCAGATCACTCCCTCAACTTCCTCAGCAAACCCTGCCCCAAAAAATCGAGTTCTTGATCTTCTTGGTGTATTCTCGAACTGACCCTCAAGTCTCCTCTTATACTTTTCTCGTTGGTCCATCAACAATCGAGATTAAATCTCTATTCAACGACTAAGATTAGATTTGGCTTGATCCATGACTTTTGGACCATTCTAACTCAGTTTTATATTAATTCACATTAATATTTTATTTTTTCTAAGTTTAGACTTAAGAACTCCATTAAAAATATTAATTATTTTAATATCTCCCAAACTGGTTAGATTCTGCCCAAACCATTTATGGGTCTTGGAGATCTCATGTGCTTTAGTCTCTCCACCAATTTTCATGGTTAGAGCACATCCGATGCTACCCCAAATCAACACTAAGCAAGAAGATGATGCTAACCAGACCATTTCATACATGTACCAATCATCAAGCAACTTAAGGAGTGACCGAAGCTACATCAATCATGGATTCGCTGCACTTTTTTGTTGCCTTTTTTGTGTTTCTGCTGAACTAGGAGGTTGCGCAGCGTCACAGTCATCCTTTTGACCGAGATTTTCATGTCAAAACTTAAATGTAATTTGTTTTTATGATCATGGTAAATGTTATGAGGCATCTAAGGACTTATAAGCTCGATTTAGACTTAGTATTTAATGTAAATTTGCTTGAGAAAGCTTTGGTCAAACAATTCCTAGTTTTTTGAAAAACAGTTCTATTTTCACTGCATTGGGTAGAAACATAAATCCTATTAGGGAATTTGGTTCCTAGAGGTGGGAACTGATTTGTTTTGCTTTATTGATCTTGTAATTGCTGCTCAGGTTTAGAGGAAGAGACATTGTGACTGCATTTTTCTGATATATTTTTTAGTGAATGAAAAGACAAAGGTCTAATTTTACAGGGATTTCTGTGTTAGTTTGCTTTCGAGATGTGCTTCTTTGTTTTGTAAGTTATCTTTTGTTATCAATCATGATATGAAATGTGTCTTCTTGTTTAACTGAACAAAGATTTATCTCAGAATTCGCTTCAAAAAGTGCTCTGTTTCAGTTTGCTAAACATTAATCTTTTATACTTGAATGGCATTTAGAATCCATCTTGTTGTTTGATGCTCTATATGTCATTTCCACCTATCTTCTACTCACTCTTCTACAACGAATTTGACTGAAAAAATCCAAGAAGACCGCCTACCTTGCCCTTGTAGAAGATCCTTCTTTCTCTTTCCCTGCTAGGAAACCTTTAAAATAAATATCCCTCTGAGCACCATACCTAGCCTAAAATCTAAGTGACTGAAGTTTTAGATAGAGAGAGCCTTCTCTGAAGCTGGAAGGGTTAGTTTCCAAACTTTCAAGTGGTTTATGGTTACCTTTGGGTTCCTCTCCTCAGCTTGGAGGAATTACGAAGTGCTAACAACTAGAACACCTGTTCGAGCTACATAAACTAATAGTTCGGACCGGTTTTCCCTCCGAAATGGTTGGACTGGTTGATTCAGTTTGGTTCTGTCTAGTTCTGATAACACCGTTATTTATAGATGAGGCATCTAACTCCTTTCTATGATTTATTCCCTAAAATTAGGTTAAGAAATCATTAAAAAGTAACTTTTTAGCCACACAATTAAGGAGACTTTGTCAGATTACAAGTAAATGATGCCACGTGTACAAAACCATGACAGAAAAAAGGTTGTCACCCTTCTAATGGGAGAAACTAGCCTTAGAGGCTCAAAATTCTCCTCAAATATCTTTAGAGAAGTCTCAAAATAGGGTAAACAAGCTTCCTTGTCCACGTTCCCTCCAACATCTAGCTCCAAGAAGTGGAATGACCTCTCCAAAAGTTAAAATAAAGCCCTCACATGTGGACAACTCTTCCAAATTGGCTAATAATTCATCAAACCATGCTTTTAAGTCACCTCCACATCATTAAGTTTGCTTTAGATGAGTTCCATGTCATATCTTCATGTTATGAGGTTCCTTAATTGACACTTCCTTGTCATCACAAGCTCAAAATAATCCCACGACTATCATTCAAAGGCCACGCATGTGGGTCAAGCCTCATAGTAGATAAAAATCAAATACGAAAGTGATAAAATAGTTGGTTGGAGCAATAAACTAAGCACCTTGAAATGGGGGCTAAGGAAATTGGTCATGACCGGGCAAAAACGTGAGAGGGCAGCAACGTGCGTGGGTGAAGTGGCTGCATCTTGGGGAGTACTGCTATAACACCACCTGCCATATGTCCATAGGTATGTCACCTTTCCGTGCCTTGTATGGTTATGATGCATTATCTTTTGCTGACATGTTTTTTGGAGATTGCAGGGCCAAAGGGGCCAAGGATTTGGATATAGAAGAGCCAGGACATCCTTATAACTCTCAAGGATAAATTGCAGACCACACAAAATCAACATAAGTTGTATGCAGACTGGGCAGAGTTGAAAGGCACTTTGAGGTTAGGGACTTCATCTTTTTGAGACTCCAACTGTACAGGTAGTCTACATTGAAATAGAAGGGAGTTGAGAAGCGCAAGCTACATTTGTATGGGCCTTACAGGGCGACCATGCAAGTTAGAGAGGTAGCGTATGAGCTGGAGCTCCCACTTGGGAGCAAAGTGCACAATGTGTTCCATGTGTCTTGCTTGAAAAAGGCCTTGGGACAGCAGGTCACTGTTGCCACGGAGTTACCACCTATGGATGATGAGGTGTTTAGTTTTAATTCTAGAAGCCATTTTCGAGGTGAGAGAGAGTAAGCTCTGGAACAGGGTCATTAGGGAATTTCTTGTCAGGTGGAAGGATCTGCTAGAGGAGGATGCCACATGGGAGGGAGAGCAGGTACTACAACATCCGGCATTACAGTTGCTCGAGGACAAGCAACAGTTGGGTGGGGAGGACTGTAATGTTCCCTGCCTAGTGCACCACCTCTTAAGTTTGCTGATGCAACTAATCTTCTATCAGGAGTTTCTTTCCCATGGCCTTGGATATTAGGAGAGCCTGTCTTACTCATTCTTGTGCTCCCCCAACCACTCTCTGGATAACGTCATCTGCCAATTCATTGATCCGTTCACTAATTTTGACAATTTGATAAGTATCTTGCTGTGTGGTCCCCTCAGTTGTCCTCGGCAGCCAACTCCAGCTCCAGCATGCCTTGATGTCCTGTCATATGTTTAGTTTTGAGGCTTGTTTGTACTTGTATCTTCTTTTGGCTATAGACATCTAGGCTTAGTTCTTTATTTTTCTGCATTCAGCATTGATTTAGAAGTCCTTTCACTCCCCCACATTGTATTTGCATTGGGTGTACCTTTTTAGTCCCACTAACCTACTTTTGTGGTCATTTATTGGACATTAACAAATTACCTTATCTTATATTATCTATTAACCATAGGTATACTCATCTGCATGTGGGTCATCTCTAGGTCTGACTCAAAAATCCCAAGACAATGCATTTTTTTATCAGTTTCTCTTTTGGTTGAGTGTTTTTTTAATTAAGGGTGGTCATTTTTTGGACATAAATAAAATTATCTTATGTTATATCTCTTGTATTTGTCATATGCGTGCTTCCTTTTTTCTAGTCATAGAAGATTATGGATTCAGCTGGTGGAAGTTTAGTCTTAATATGACTGAAAAAGCTGTATTGTATGTATCATGTTGGGCATTCAATTTCTAATTTCCAAAGGAGAACTAAATTCATGCAGAAAACTAATCTTACCCAATTATTTTGCAGTCAGAAGTCTTGAAGGCAACTCTTGCAACAGATGCAGTTATTGGCACTATGGTAATTATCTTGTTTTCTTCTACTCATTATGGCAATTTTTTGTGTTTATTATAAGGACAAGCAAAGGGGAAAGAATATTACCCTTTTTAATATAAGTCTGCCAGGTTCATTTTTAAGTGCACAGACTATTGCTAAAATAAACAAATAACTTTGCATATATTAAAATATTCTCAATATAGGCTGGTCCTTCAATCTTGAGCTTGTTGACTACACTTTCATCGATTTCTGTTAGGCAACATGTGGCAGATAGTTTGTATAAGTAAAGATCATGCATTGGCACTTCTACTACTTAGCCCATTACTATACAAATCTTTGGTTTACAGATTCAATGACTGCTTCATTAATGTTAGCGTATAGATTCATATGGAGCACAAGCGCAAAAAGGAAATAAATGGTTATAGTGGTTAATGTGTAATGTGTATATACTGAATGAGTTATGGGAGCATAATGCTTCAATCATGTATTTTTTGTACAATGGATAGTCCTCAATCTTTAGGGATAGCTAAATTGTTAAAGTTTTACATCCATCCGCAGGAAAATAGTGTGCAGAAATTGTATGAGTACCTATGCAATCACAAACTCTGAAAAAACAGTGATATGAATTGTACTTTATCTATTGATGAGGTGTTGTCATGATCCATTGATGAGTTGTCAACGAGATCTAGACCTAGAAGTGGCCAATTTCATGTATTATAAATTGATATCATGAGATCAATACACAAAGTGAGTAGAAGATGGCTTAAAAATTTTTCGACCATATTTTTTCTTGCTTCTGCTTGTTTCATTTGTATCACTCTTGCTTGGTTTTACTTACAAGCTAAGGGTGTTGGATACCATTGAAAATGCACCCCAACTTGTGACTTTTACAATGTGATGACTCACTTGACCTCCTTATTCAATTTCCGGTAGGTCTCTTTTTTTTTGACAATTTTCACACTTGACTATGTAAAACACTTTATTGACTTGAAAGGGTTTTCAAATCTACCCTTTATACACAATTTAGTGCTCAGATTCAATGATTTATCCTTCAATATTTATAGTTTTGCTTCAAAAGACTAGAGGAACAAACAACACTTTGTTCTTTCATTACATGCTTTTGATTCTTAGTTGCAATTGACCATTATGGTTCTTTCTGATAAATACACCATTATCCTTCATGAGCATGGGCATTTTATCGTGTGCTTCTTTTTATTTAACTTTACCACAGTAAAATTCAGTGCCAAAAGACTAGACACAGAACAACATAAGCATCCAAGGAATTATGCACAATTGCACATAAGTACAAATGTCCTTAGATCCCTGTTACTGCAAAATCTTGCACCCTGGTGT
Organism: Pinus taeda; assembly: GCA_000404065.3. Classification (NCBI taxonomy): domain Eukaryota; kingdom Viridiplantae; phylum Streptophyta; class Pinopsida; order Pinales; family Pinaceae; genus Pinus; species Pinus taeda. Next base: position 227,482 of record APFE031599149.1, on the reverse strand, counting down.
AAAGCCTCACCATGCATGGAACTTGTGCAACAAGACAGGGGTGTCATCATTGTCACCTCAGCAACTACCCCTCTTCTATTTTAGTGTTAATAACGAACCACCACAAGAGAGGCTTCTTGGCAGAACTTCAGGATTAAATAACCCTAAAAGACTTAAAGCTAAGAACCCCCTAAGGGTCCTACAAACTAAAACCACCAACTCAACCTTGTAAAGGCTAGTGTAAGGTGGAGTTTGAGTGAAGATCAAACAATAGGGTCCACAGGGCCTATGGGTCAATCCTAAGGCTGTCTAAACCAAGGGAGTCTCAAATAGAGTCTTGAAACACACCCAAAACTTACTAGATACAATGCTGCTTTAGTTAGGAAAAAATCCACAGTTTTGGACAGCAAACAATACCTTATAACAACAGCAAAACTAATCATTCAATTTGCATGAAAAGAACATGGATTACAAGATTAGAATATTAGCAACCTAGGAAATAAAATTGGACAACTTTCCACTGTTCAATTAGCCAATAAATGCAATTCAAATGTTAACGTCAACGGTCAGCCCTAATGAATTGTAGAAGATTGCATGAAAAACAACCAATATGCTTCTCTAATGCACTTTAAAATAATTCTACACTATAGGAAATTCATCAAAGAGCATTATTAAACCAATATAACTGTTTTAGGTGAAAATTATCCCCAATACCAAGGCAATTAAATAAAAAGAGAATTTTAATCAAACTAGGGTTTTGTAAAATTAACATAAAATTAAAAACCTATCCACTAGATGAAGGAAGACTAGTTCCTTCTCCACCTAGGGCAATGGAGTCTGGGATTCAAAGTTCAAACCAAAACCTAGGGTAGTCCAAAAAGGAAAATGTAATTCCAACACACTAGGGAAAATGAACCTACTTGCCCTATAGTTTAAATTAGGATTCTTAATTCTCAAAAAATTCAAGGGAGAAGAATTAACCTGCCCTCCTCAGATATTTAGAAATTGAGGACAAATTCAACAAGGATCATGCATACAAATGTCAAATTAACCTATTTAAGAAGAGTAGCAACAATTCTTGTGAAAATATCCAAGTATAGCAATTAAACCAACTTACAATGCATGCGAGATCCAAGATTCACCAAGAAAGTCGTTGAGAAGAGCTTAATCTACAAGAAGGTAAACTCGGGGCCTAGTCACTCTAGCACTAGCTCAAGAGAATCAAATACAAGAGAAATAAATGTGTTGTGATGATCCATTGAAGGAATTTGACCTCCTATTTTGTACAATTCTAAGTTAGGTCAGTTTCTCACAAAAAGGCTTAAAAGAGCCCATAAATAAAAAAAATCCACAAAACATGGTGCTAAGGTCACGCGACGACTGTGAAAATTTCAAAATTGAAATCCTATTGCAACAATTGGAAATTATTCTTCTAATTGTTAATTAATTTTACAATTTATTTGCTACGACAAATACTGAATAAATCACACTGCAACCTTCACAAATAAAATGTTGCGGAAATAATAATGCTGGAAACCAAGAAAATACTAGCACACACAATAAACATGACACCGTTACTTTTGGACAATTGTCCCTAGAAAACCCAACTTGGGAAAACTGATGTAGCAGATGAGGGTTTTATTATTATGCAATAATGAGAAATTTTGAGTACAATAATCTGGATACTGAAATCTAGCTATCCTGTAGAGAAAATACTGGCAAAAATATCTAGAGGAAATTTACCCTTACTTTGGACAATTTCCCACACTATATTGCCTCTGAAAAGCAAGCCATCCAATTGGGCCTGCGCAGGCTCTGCATGAACCTGATGTTGCCTGTTGCAACTGCTTCCCGAATGTCTATTAAGCTAGTCGTCCTACCTGTTGATGGTTGGGAAAACGTCTCTCCGACACTTTGGGAATCCTTTCCGACTTATGGGACTGAAAACGTCTGCCCTCTTCAGCAAATCGAACTGCCTTCTTGAGGCTTTGCACTTCCTCTGCGTAGCCTCCTGGAGAAATGTCGGCTTCTCGGCAAATGTACTTGCTTGATATGGAAAACTTCCTCTAGCCTCATTGTCCCTACCCCTCACTGCCTTTGCTTCTTCATTGAAGCTCGAACTCTTCGACAACTGACTACTGCTACTATGGAAAATCGAATTCTCCAAGTGTCTGTAGCATGTTCTCCATCACCACATCGATCCCTTCTTATATCTTCTTGTTGGGATTCCAACGACCAATATTAAATCTTAATCGATGGCTCAAATAATTTCTGGATCGATCCGTGTGAGTTTCTAGAGAATTCTCACCTTGACTTAATTAATTATGATTTATGGGTGTTGGAGATCTCATGTATTCTAGCCTCTCCACTAAATTTCGTGTCTAGAACACATCTGATGCTACAAAAACTGACACTCCCTCTTAGCGAGGACTCTGTTCTCTCTAGTGTTGCACATCCTGCCACAACACCCTGTCTCTGTATCACCTCCTGTCACGCTGCTGATGTTTGGCCATATTGCCCACCAACCACTGCACAACTTTGATGTTGCATCTGTGTTGCTGATGACACTGCCATACTGCTGCCAGCACTGCAACTGCCTCTCATCTATTGCTGCTGCAACTACAATTACTGCAACTAAGAAGCATCCAAAATAATGAATCATTTATGTTCAGTATGATGCATCTGTCTCCCGAGTCTCTGACTGCTACTAGCATCTGCACTGTCACTGAAGAATCTGTGCTGCTGCTAACTTTGGTATTGAGCCACCTGCTCTGCTGCCAACACTGCACTGCACTCCTCAGCATTCGGCTACCACTAGTCTGCAACTGTTACTTTAGTACTGGCTGCATCAACTGCCATTGTTCCATCTTGCTACTGAATACTGTGGGCCCCTGTAGCTAGGTAATGGTCCATGAGGTGGACTCCTCAAGGACCTTGCCCATTTCTGTAACTCTCTGGGGCTACAACTCCAAGTCACCCCACCTCACTCCTAGAGGTATGGCTGCCATCATTGCGAAGTTTTTCTCCAACTTGGAGGACAACCTATCTATCTCAACATGTGCTGCTGCTTGGTCCTGCTTATCCTACTTGTCCTTCTTTTTGAGAGGACACTGGGTACTGTAGTGGCCAAACTCGCCACACTTGAAGCACCTGACCTTAGATAGGTCCTTCTTCTTCTTCTTCTACTCCTCCTACCCTTGACTGGGACCCTTTGATGCGAGGACCACATTCTCCTCCTCCTTCACACCCTTTGGTCCGCTGCTACTGCTGCAACTGATGGAGCTCTTTAGCAAAGCTCCCCTCAACTCCTCTTGCTGCAAGTCAACGCACATTTTGTCCCATCTTGGTAGCGTGTCTCTGCGCAATTTACTTTGGACGAAGACTTGCCAATCCTCCGAGACACTGTTTGTTGAAGAATCTAGGGCAAGTCAGATTAATGTGATTCTTCCATACTTGATAACAATTTGTGAAGTGCTCTTTTGCAATTTATCTTAGCTTGATCTTCTTCTTATTATTAGTGTGTGTGTTTGCTTCATCAAACTGCTACCAAAACAAAGAGACAAGTCAAGATATTTGGCTTTCTGCTAGGACCAAAACCTCTCCCTCTTGGAGAGGAAAACCCGCACAAAATTCTTCTTATGGAGATTCAATTGACGAACATCAAGACCATGACCCTTGACCTACTAGGCCACTCCAAGATCAAGACATCAATCCTCTTCTTCATTGTTGAGATCATTATCATCATTGTTACTGCTTCATTGACATCATGATCATAATATCACAAAGATCTTTATAGTTTCATCTTGCTTTATTCACCATGTCAACTAGGTCTTGTTCCTGCTGCACTATAAATGTTATCACTGAGATTACTGTTGTTGCAACACTGTTGTACCGAGACTTATGACAACATCTCCTTGCAGTGAGATCACAGTTGTGCTGAGAAGTTGTGTCACTGTAATGCTTGTCTAAGATCACAGTGATCCATCCGAAGTGTTGATTTACTACCTTCATTCAAGCTTCTTGTATCACTGTTACTTTTTTAGCAATCTTAGAGAAGAGTTCGAAGATATTACTGCAATTGTGACTAAGGTTTTAGAAGTATGCCGAGGCTCTGTCCTCACCCAAAGTTGCAGAGGTTTGTGATTACTTTCCCGCACCTCATCCGAGATCCTATACCACTGTCCTTGACCGAAACTACAAAGATGTATGTGGAGATATCTGTGCTCCTTATCTGTAGCTTCAGGATGTCCGAGGTTCTGTGTATACTTCTCCTTCGCTCTTCTTCTTCCAAGATCATTCGAGGTTGTGCTTGAAATTTCACTCCTTGCATTATACATATGTGTCATTGTTGACATCCATTAGGCCGACATGTGAGCCATAAGTCATGCCGACTTATCAAGGAGATACTGTGTTTTCATTTAGTTGACTTGCAATGCTTGTTAATTCATTTGCTGCCTTCTTCAAGGAGTTGGTGTTTGTCTTGGAGGGATTTGATCTAGACACTAGGTTGACTCTTTTACATTACATATAAGCTCAAGAAGAGCATGACATTGACTCTTTTACTTCCTAAGAAATGAGTAAGAAACTCATTTTTTTTAACATCATCGGTTGCTATATTATATTTCAAAAAAAAAGAGTGGAGAAGGCTATTCCCCTGAGGTACATAATACGATGCCAAGAAGTACGAGGAGAGTAGGAGTTACAGTTACAAAAACCTCCTTGCTCCTGCCTTCTAGGCTTTGAGGTGAAATTTAAACTGAAATAAACGCTTACAAACTGAAACAAAAGAAAACCACTTTTGCAGAACATTTTCAATCTATATTTATATGATTCATTTGCCTCGTTGTCGACTGTTCAGGCTGATCCTCTTCATCTCCACGCAGGGCGTTCTTCTTTTCCATCATGTATCTCAGTATCTCTATGGACTCCTCAGCATGGGCGCATCTGTTTGAAAGTAGTCTGAACTGTTCATGTAAAAATGAAATCCTGTGCAGGAGCAGAGTTATATCAGCCTCGTATTTTTCTTTTATAAGCCTGCTTTGATTTTCAATCTTTGCCTCCATGATCATTTGCTGACTGTCCATCTTGCTGTCCAAAATTCTTTGCTGGGCTCTTAGCTGTGCGAGCTCTGCTTGCGATTTGCGACGGATGCGATCTGCGATGTGGCTTGCAATCTGCGATGGATGCGAGCTGCGATCTGCGACGGATGTGAGCTGTGATCTGCGACTGATGCGATCTGCGATGTGGCTTGCGATTTGCGACAGATGTGATCTGCGACGGATGCGATCTGCGATCTGCGACGAATGTCCCGGACTTGACAGAGGCATGCTGTCTGAGAAATAGGAAGGATGGGTCGCAGGGAGCTCACAGGCAAGCAGGCATGGCGTGAAATCGAAAAGGCGGAGTAGGGGACATAAAGGATGCGGAAAGGGGTGAGAAAAGGGGCATAGATAGAGTTCAAGATGGAGATTGAAGAGCGTGGGGGGAGAATCAAAAAGAGATAAGGAGAATCGGGAGAGTGATTCGGAAGCGCAGAGTAGGGATGGCCGGGACGAAGAAGGACAGTAGGTCCATTGACGAGAGGTGAGGAAGTGATGATTCCAAAAAACTGCCAGATCCCTATGCGGATCTTATTCACAGGCGGAATGAGGACAATCTTTGACCAAACTATCATATCGGATGAGCTGAGGTGTTGATCGGATCCCGGAGGTCTCTTCATCATGGTATATGCTGAAATGATTCCATGCCATTGCAGATTAGGGAGCCCAATGGTCTGGCACAGGCTTTGTTGGCTTGACTGTCAGCAATTTTATTGAGCGATCGCAAAATATGATAATAGCGCACATCTTTTATGGTGTGTTTTAAGATTTGGCACCGTTTGATAATCTGCTGAAGGAGAGCATTGGGAAGATCCCTGTTCTGGACCATTGCACTGACGACTATTGCCGAGTCTCCCAATATCGTGACTGTGTCTATACCAAGCTTCCCAAGTTGGATAAGACCTTGGTAAAGAGCCAGGGCTTCTGCTCTGTTATTGGATGTGTAGCCAAGACCCCACTCGTATGAGAGTATTTTATCCACATTAGCATTAAAAATAGCTCCTCCCGCGCCTGCTACCCCGGGATTCGATTTTGAGGCCCCATCGAAACAGAGATAATGCCTATTGCTGTTTTTAAGCCAACCTGCAAATTCTTCGTCTTTTAGCCTGATCTTCCAGTTAGGAGAAACATTGTTGTTTCTGTTGCTAGCAGCGTTACCCTTCTAATTGCTGGTGTTTTGGTCTAACAGGGGTCCAATGAAAATGCGTTCTTCTATGCTGAGTCCACTGACATTTACACTTCTCGAATTGTTAACTGAGATGGTCTCAAGGGCAAGACTCCTTGCCTTGGTACAAAGACTTCTAACAGTCGAATCCTTATCCTTAAAAACCTTCCGATTTCGTGCCAGCTAGATATTCCATAGCATGTTGTGGGGAAGAATATCCCAGACTCTCTTCACTGTGTTATTTTTCCTATGCTGCTAGGGGTAGTTTTTTTTCCATTTGTAAAGAATTTCTCCTATGGTGTTTTGGGTGGTCCATGGGATTTGATTGTTATGAGATAAATTCCTCCAACAGTCGATGGCAAAAGGGCATTCAATAAAGAGATGATGCATTGATTCTTCAGCAGCTAAGCAGTTAGGACATCGAGAGGGGCCATTGATTCCCCTCTTTTGCAAATTTTCGGCTATGAGGACTTTCCCTTTGAGGAGTGTCCAGAGAAAAAACTTAATTTTTGGAATTGCCTCGGAATTCCAAACCACCTTCCAGTGGTTCCAACTTGGCATGGGGAAGCTGATGTTGCAAATGTAATGGTGAGCAGCTTGGATGGTGTAAGAGGATTTGGATGGGTCCCAATGAAACCCATCATGATCGTTCTTTTTGATAGGGGCTATACTGTGCAAATGGGATTAAAGGGCAGAAAGACTTGCGTTAAGGCCATTGGGTATGGCTGGGAAGGCCCAACCTGACCAAAGAAGGGTGTGAGGATCCCATTGGGAGATCTGGTCGAGGAACTGTATGCCTGTTCTTTCAAAAAAGGAAAGGATAGGGTGGACTCCCCCATGTCTGTTTATTGGCAGCTGACCCATGATTCTGTCAGCTGCAATATTGATGCTTGCACCTCCCTTGGGGATTTTAGAAGTATTTTGAGCAATTAGTGGAATTGCTCTCTTGCATAATCGCCAAATTTTGCAGGAGTCTCTATTGGGAATATCTCGATCAAGAAGCTGCTGCCTAGGAAAATTAAGATATTTAATTTCCAGAACTTTTTTCCACCATGCTGGGAGTCCAGTAATGAGTCTCCAGACAATTTTGCCTGCAAAGGCTAAATTGAGAAATTTAGGAGATCTAATTCCAAGACCTCCTCGGTCTTGGGGCTGGATCACCTGTTTCCAATTAATCAAGTTGAATTTCTTTTTGTCATTTCCCCCCCCTGCCATAGGAATTGGCGAAGGACGATTTCCATTTTGTTGTGGAAGGAGGCCAAAGCTTGAAGAAGAGAAAAATGATATAGGGGGAGAGAAGATTACCTGACTTGAGAAGAATGAGGCGACCAACTGGGTTGAGCCAAATGGATCCCCACTGCTGTACTTTTCTTTTCATTTTGTCGAGTACTGTGTCCCAGACTTCTGCTCTCAAAGGTCCAGCACTTACAGGCATGCCCAAGTAAGAGAAGTGAGTCCAATCATACTTGCATGTGACTCCAAAGATGTTGGCGATATTGTGGAGCACCTGTACTGTTGTGTTCCAGCCATATATGTATCTTTTCAAATTATTTACCATTCCGCCACAGTAGCTCATGTATTTGTCAAGGAGAGTTTTGAAGCACTTGGCTGTTGTAGTGGAGGCCCCTCTAATCAGCAGGGTATCATCGACAAATTGTGAATGATTTATGTTCTTGACCCCATCCCCAAATTTTATTCCTGTGATTAAGCCAACCCTCCGGTTGAAGTCCAACGCCCTGCTGAAGGATTCAGCCATTAGAATGAAGAGATAAGGAGAGAGAGGGAAACCTTGTCAGAGGCCTCTGGAGGATTGGAAACCTTCTCCAGGTCTGCCATTTACAAGAGGGGAGATCCATGGCCCTGAAATGCAGGCTTGAATGAGGTTGAGAAAGCGGTCATCAAATCCCATCTTCTTCAAAGCTACCAAGAGGAAGGAGTGTCTCACTCTGTCAAATGCATTCGCCAGATCAAGCTTGAGAATAAACCCTTTCTCGTTTCTGGTTTGACTTGAGTGGATGGCTTCTTGCACAAGTAAAATAGAATCAGTTATCTGTCTGTTGGCTAAGAATCCCCCATGATTTTCCGAAATGAGGGAAGGGAGCAAAGGCTTTAGGTGAGTAGCAATGATTTTTGTCAAGATTTTATAGGAGTTATAGAGTGATATGGGCTTGAAACGAGCAAAGGAAGATGGCCTGTTTTCTTTGGGGATGAGTGCTAGATAAGTGGCATTGGTATATCCTCCTATTTTGCCTTTTCGTTGGATCCAATTGAGCATTTTTGTCAAGTCCTTTTTTATAATTCCCCAGAATGCTCGATAAAAGCAAATGGGAAAGCCATTCGGTCCTAGGGCTTTATCAGGTTGAAGAGTCCAGATAGATCTCCTGGTTTCCTCCTCATCTATCTCCTTGCTTAAAATGTCATTCATTTCCCTGCTTATCTCCGTTGGGAGATGCTACAATAAATCTGTATAATCCTCTGCTTCCTTTGTTTCAGTTAGCAGGTCCCGATAGTGATCTGTAGCAGCTCTTCGAATGGCTTGCTGAGTGCTTTGTCTATCACTTTCAGCATCTAGGATGTAGCTTACATTATTCCTTATCTTTCTCGCTGTTGTTTGCTTGTGAAAAAAGGCTGAGTTCTTGTCACCCCCTTGTAACCATAATTGTCTCGACTTGAGCCTCCATTTTGTTTCCTCTTCTCTGTTAACTCGATATAGCTGTATGTAGAGTTCATTCTCCTACTGTTTGTTCTCTTGGGAAAGGCCATTTTCCTCTATTGCTCTTTGAATACTCTCCAGATTGTTCTTAATTTCTTTTTTTACCTTATTTGGTTCTTGATACTTTGTTTTAGCCCATTCTTTTATGGCTTGTTTTGTTTTCCGTAGTTTTGTTTGCGAAATGAAACGGGGAGAGCCTTCCACGTGTTGGATCCAAGAGCTGTAAACAATTCCTGCAACTTCTGGTATATCATTCCAGAGAGAATTGTATTTGAATGGGATGGGCCCAAGGGGCCTAGGATTTTCCAGCGTTAGAGTTATTGGGAAGTGGTCGGAGGTAGAACACGTTAGGATGTTAGCATATCCGACGGAGAAAGCAGAGAGAAGTGTAATATTGATGAGAATTCTGTCTAACCGCTCCATGATGTTACCAACACCCATCCTGTGGTTGTTCCAGGTGTATCTACGGTTTTTTGGAGGGACATCCATAAGATCATGCTCCTGCATGATATTTTCCAACTGTATTCTATATGGATCAATTGTAAAACTGCCTCCCCTTTTCTCATTGGCGTGGAGGATTAAATTAAAGTCACCTCCTAGAATAATGTTAGTGTTCTCTTCTGCATCCAGACTGTCTTTTAGACCATGCCAACAACTATCCTTATCTCTACTATGGTTCGGCACATAGATGTTGTAGATGATAATGGCTTGCTAATCTGCTTTATTTTCCAAAGTTGTTTTGACCCAGTGTTGATTTATTGCTTCCGAAATACAGTTCCAGATATCTTGGTTCCAAATTGTTACTATTCCTCCTGAGGCTCCTCTTGCCTCATTAATGCTTCCTCTATACTGTCTCTACTGCTCAATGACTTTACTCATTTTCCTTGTGGTTTTGTTTTGTTTCTTGTAACATAATAATTCTTGGCTTCTCAGAAATGATAAGATCCCTTAGGGCTGCTACCTTAGAGGGGTGCCCAAGTCCCCTGATGTTCCAAGATAATATTTTCATCATTGGATATGCGGTGTGCGGGGAGGTGCTCGCCCCCCTTGGTCCTTGTTCATTGCTTCTTTGTCATGCTGTCCTAGGATATAAGTTTCTATGGGTGTCTGCGTTCCCATTGCTATGTCCTTTTGTGCGTTCTCATCCCTATGCTGCTTGGTAGATTTCCTGCCCGGGCCATGTTTCTTGGAGGGTTCACTAGAACCCCCATGATCTTTAGATGAGCTTCTGGTAATTCTATTGAGGGGAGGAACAAGGAGAGGCTGAGAGGAAATAATAAGAGGTAATGAGGATTCGATAGAGTCATGGCATTGGCTTTCAGGGAGAGGGGGCTCCTGGGGATCAGGGGGGGAGAGGACAGAGAAGGGGTTGGATGAGGGAAGGGTTTGGGGACGAGAGAGGGGAGGTGGCTTAGAGGGAGCAGGGGAGGAAGGGGTGGGATGGGCTGCAGAAGAGGTCGAAGGGCCTGAATCAAGGGGAGCTTTCACTGAAGAGACCATTTTCTTTTTATTTGACCATTTCCCATTGTTCTTCTTGTGATCCATTTTCTACATCAATAAGCTTAGTGCATCTATTGGCAAAGTGGCCAAATTCGTGACATACCTTACACTTAAAGGGGATTTGCTCGTAATCTAGTTGCTGTATGTGGCTCCAGTCGTCCACTTTAAGCTTGATGGCTTCCGGGAGGCCTTTGCTGAGGTCCACTTCAACGCAAATTCGCGCATAGGCTTGCATATTTTCTTTTGGTTCACTGTGATCAATATATTTGCCGACTGCATTTCCAATAGCGCGAACCGATTCATCTCCCCAGCAATGAAGAGGGAGGTGAGGGAGCCGGACCCAGACCGGGACAACACTAGGAACATCCAGCGCTGGATCGAATCTGGGGTCCATTTGTTGAGATACAGGCCCCTTGAGTCCATGAAATAGGGCCCATTTCTGAAGATTAAATCCTTATCTTCTTTAGTTTCAAAGTGGAAGGTGAAGTACCCTCTCCTGCAGAATCTGATGGAGATATTCCCTTGTATTTTGTCGGACCAGTTCCTTTCAACCCATCTTTGAACAGTTTTTGGGGATGGCCAGAGGCCTGTGAATTGACCTATAAGTCCTCTTTTTGCCAGGGACAGGGCAGCCATGCGTGGGAGAACTAGGGGTAGGCTGACCTCCTGAAGAACATCCAGCTTTTTGATAAATTTCGAGATTGCTGGTCGGGGACGCTGTGGGGGCAATGATTTAATCAATGTTGAAAAAGCCTGCTGAGGATCAATCCCCTTCGGTGGAGCTTCGGGAGGGGCCATGGAAGGGGCCGAAGCTCAGTCTCCTGTGCTGTGATCGCCTAGGTCTCGCACGACCGCAGCTCGGGCGCGTTGTATGTTCGAGTAAGAAATTCATTCTTATAATTGACAAAAAATAATATTTCTTCTTCTTGACAAGTACAAAGATCAAAATCACTTGTAAATTCCAAATCTAGTTACACTTTCTTCAACATTACCTCTTAACTAGGGAGGTATTTACAATGGTACTTGGTTGTTCTCAATCTGAATAATTTCTCATAAGAAGAATCAGATTGGTAATCCCATCTGTATAGCATCATATCAATCAACATTGTCATAGTGCAAGGTCTTGACTAACAACTCCATCTCTCCACAAGACCATGAGCTACAATGCTGGCGAGACCAATGATTTATAGACACCTTCATCATTGTCTCTCAAGATACATACCCATCCGTGTGTTCACTGAGTATGACCTTCTAGGATTATTCTTATCTTGGGTTCCCAGTCCTCAAAGAATATCGGTCCTCTTGCCTACTCTTGTCTTAGATGCCCTACACATCCCCAAAGAGTATTAGATGCCAGATGATTACTCAATCCTCCCATTCTTTCTTCTCAAGTGAAGACAAGAATGTTGTGTCTACCATGTGTCTGCATTTCCATTCATGGCCTTCATCTAGACTTACGATTGTTAGTCCTAGTCTAGTGCATGACACATGACATGAAAAACACAATTGTCACTCCTTTGTAATCAGGGGCGATCTTAATTCAAACTCCATCTTGATCAGGGACTTGTCAGAGCTCCCTCTTACCAAGGGATTCTCCTTCTCATCAACAACTTCTTCTTCGTGGGTCCTTCAACTGCTTGATCAACTTCTTTCCTTGATGTCATAAAATTCAGTTGAGCTTCTTTCTTGTAGGGCATAGGCCATCCATCACCTTCCTTCTTGGTTCATCACATCATTACTTTCTTTATGGAAAGTGACCTTCTTGATACATATATGGAACCTTCGTCATATGGCTACTTCTTCATCATTGTTTCTTTCAAGGATTTTCATCCACCACATGAATTGTAGTTGTACTTGTACTTACAACTCTTGTTCCAGTAGCCCTGCATGAATTCATCCAGATATTATTCAAGAAATCAGAGCATAACATTAAATCAAATAGTACCTTACGGGATGACTCTTCATCTTGACATCTTCCTATGGGTATCAACATCTTGCATACATGTTGACACATCTCCCAAAGTCATCCATTGTCAAGGGTCTTCTTCTTTTTCAGACTTTCATCAGAGTCTTCATATTCTTCTGGGAAATTTCCTAGTCAAATTTTATTGGCCTTTTGGATGTTGATCACCTTCATCAGGGTTGCATATCGATCTCTTCCTTCCTCACACATTCCATTCCTAGGATCTTTCAGTCAGACTTTCTAAATTATAGTCAACCACCTCATACTTCATATGAGGACATATTATGTTGATTTTATCTAGTGTGACTTATGCCTTTTTGCATCTTTTCAGAGGAGGAGATCCTTTTCTCTTGATCATGCTTCTTAAGATAAGTAATGATCTATATTACCTGCAACCATACGACATGACATTATAGAATTAAATACACGCATACATACCTCATTTTACCTTTAGGTCATCTAGGCTTCTTCTAGCAGCTTCCTTGATTGAAGATATCTTCAATCGCTTGATTTGCTTCATATCGTCACACCATTATCTCACGGACTCCATAAGTTGGACTTCTTGCTGAAACACTTGCTTCCTCTCTAGATTAGTGAACCCTGCGATGAGGATTCCATCAGGGAATTTTTTGAGGATCTTGTATATCCCCAACTAGCATATGTTTTGTTTTTATCTTGATGTATGATGAGCCTTAGATGACTCCTTTCTTTTCAATGTTCACTGAGGTTTCCAAGAGCTATATACCCTACATATTTGTCTGCCATGGATTTTGTCCTTCATGATTCCCATGGTGATGTCACGATCTCTTGTTTTTAATTCTTCCATGATGCCATGATGCATCTTATTATCATTGTCATATCTTATAACACAAGATTTAGGAGCTTATGATAGGATCCCTTTGTGAGGGATACCATCTTACTCATAGGAGAAATTTGATACTCCCTCTTTCCTTGGCCCTTTTAGCTTCCTCCATCTTTCCGTGATATGAGTTACCAAAATCTTTCTATACCGTTGAATCTTCACTATACTTATTTTTGCCTTTGCTTGAGGACCAATCCTTTCTTTTCCTTTCTGCACAGAGTTGAATTCCTTTATCCTATACACTGCAACTTGTCTTTCTCTATCTAGCATAGAGACCACAAATTGCCAGGTGAGGTAACCTTCTTTGTTTATTGATATTTGTTACTTTGCTCATCAATGATGACTACCTTCTCATCATCTTTTCTAGATCCTCATGAAGTTGTTCTCGTTGAAATTCTGAGTTTGACACGTTAGAAATCCCTACTGCATTATCTGGTTTATTTCTTCTACTTGTTTATTCCATTAACAAGTTATTTGTAAATATAAATACTGAAATAAACACAAATGCAGCCTTAACTCATATATAGATCAACAACTGAAATAACTGAGACAAACACACAAACGACACCGTTATTTTCGGATAATCGTCCCCCAAAAAACCCAATGCGGGAAATCAGTGCAATAGATATGAAGGTTTTATTATTAAGCAACTTCTGAGTACAACTAGGGTGCCAGAAATGGCTCACCCTACAGAGATTGTTACACGACAGTAATACCTCTTCTCGGAGACAGATATTCAACCTCTCAGCTCTTGTCTACCCCACGAAAATCCTTCTGGTGCTTCCTCTTGGCCTTGCATCAAACCTGTTAGCTTCAACTCAGCTCCTAAAGCCTCTGCGTCAGCCTCATGGCTCTTTGCGTCAGCTCTCTGCATCACCCACACAGGCCCTTTAGTCTCTGCGCAGTCCCCAGCTGCCTCTGCGTAGCTCTTGTTGCCTCTACATAGCTCTAGCTACCTCTGCGTTAGCGTCTTCGGTCACTGCACTGACCCTCTGGCACTATCCCTGCCAGTGTTGCACTAATCGCGATAAAATCGTTTTGTCGTGATTTAAAAAAAACGATAAAATCACATGATAAAAACGATTTTTATTCTTTTGTTCGATTTTTATGAAAAAATCATAACCCCGTTGGGCAGTGCGAATTATAACTAGAAAACATGATTTTATTTTTCATTTAGACAACAGACAGGCGCGCAATGGGGGTTTGGAGTCTTGGAGTGAGCTCTTGGTAATTTTGGAGCTGAATCCGCTAATTGGAGGAGAAAAACGAAGTGTGAGTTAAGGAGGAGACAAATTTTCTCCATAAAACCAGTATGGGCACTAACATTTTGTGTTTTCACTGTTTTGTAACTTCGTTTTGGTTTTTTTCTATGTTTTTGGTTGGGTTTGGAATCTGGATAACCCATTGTTCTTTTTCTATGTTTTTGGTTGGGTTTGGAATGAGGTTTTTGACATTTGTCCAATGTAATTTTTTTTAGTTTTTTTGGTTAGGTATGGAACGGGGTTTCTTAAATTGTATGTAATTTTTTTTGACTTTTGTACAATGTAAATTGTAAATTGTAATCTTTATTTTGCCATAGGTTCATTGAAACACCATTCAAGTTTTCAACTTCAAAGTTCAAAGTCAAACATGCCAAGGAAATTGGACCCTCTGTGAGAATTTGGTGAACCTGATGGAGGGAATGATAGAATAAACTTGTCTTGCAAGTTGTGTGGGCACCATATGTCCGGGGGGGGGGGGAAAGATTGAAGTATCACCTTGCCCAAATCCCTAGATTTGATGTAGGGCCTTGCACAGAGACAAATCTTGAAGTCATCCGAAGAGCCATGAGATCATTGGAAAATTTAGACCACACTAGAGAGGCCAAAGCAGAAATGAAGAGGTAACTAAAAACGTCAGCTGAACAAGGAAGTGGTAGTGGTTCTACTGCAGCATCAACCAACCCGGTAGCTGCCTCATCATTTTTTGTTCCTCGAATCACACCTGGTTCACAACCATATATCACTTCAATGCTTAAAAAAACCGAGAAAGAACAAGCTGACAAGTTGCTGGCGAAATTTCTCCTTTGGAGTGATATTTCTTTCAGCATTGTAAGGAATAATCCATTTTTCTAGCCTGTTGTTGATGCTATTGCAACTGTTGGCCTAGGGTACAAAATCCCTTCTTATCATGACATTAGAGGCCGAATTCTTCAAAATGAAAAGCTTGACTGCACCAAAAGATTAGAGGATTTTAGGGAATCATGGGCACAAATAGGATGCACTGTGATGTTAGATGGTTAGACTGACCAAAAGGGGAGAACCCTTATAAACTTCTTGGCTAGTTGTCCCAAGGGGACTATGTTTATCAAATCTGTTGATGCATTTGCACAAATCAAAGATGCAAGAACTTTATGTGATTTGCTGGATGTGTTTATTTTGGAAGTGGGTGCAGAAAATGTTGTCCAACTCATAACGAACAATGCTGCAAATTATGTTGCTGCTGGCAAGATGCTTATGGACAGGCATCCTATTTTATTTTGGACACCTTGTGCTGCACATTGTATTGATTTGATCTTGGAGGACATAGGGAAAATTTCCTTTGTCAAAGATATTGTTGAGTTATCCAAAAGCATTACAAAATTTATATATAATCATACATCTGTGCTTAGCTTGATAAAAAAATTCACCAACAACAAAGAGTTGGTGCGCCTCACCATTACACGGTTTGCCACCGATTTCATATCTCTTAAATCCCTCTTGAATTCTATGTGGGATGTGAAAAGAATGTTTCTTTCAGAGGAGTGGCGTGCTTTGACAATGAGCCGCAAAGTAGAGGGGGAGGCCATATGCAGACTAGTTTCATACCAGGAAGACTTCTGGGCAGGAGTGCAAGAGTTGTGCGTCGTTACTAAACTTTTGGTAAAGGTTCTTCGATTAGTTGATGGTGAGAAGCCCGCAATGGGCTATTTGTATGAGGCCATGGACACGGCAAAAGAATCCATTCGGGCCTACTATGATGATAAGGGAGATGAGGGGTTTCAGAGACAACTCCTTCTATGGGGAGTGATTGATGAACGATAGAACAACACATTCCATTGTCCCATTCATGCTGCAGGGATCTACTTGAACCCCGCATTTTCTTATGCATGTGGGTTCGTATTTGACGCTGAGATCATGGATGGATTCTTAACCTGTGTCCAGAGGATGGTGCGATCTCCAGCAAAACGTACAGAAATCTCTAAAGAAATTGAGACATATAGGATGACAAGTGGCACATTTGGCTTTGACATGGTTGTGACTGATAGGATGATTAAAATGCTGGGTATTTTTTAGTTTGTTTCAAATTCATTGTCTCTTCAAATTCCATTTTTTCTTATGTTTATTTAAAATTTTATTTGTAATTTTGTTGTAGATGCATGGTGGAGAATGTATGGTGCCAGGGTACCCCTTCTGCAAAAGCTTGCCATTCGAATCCTCAGCCAAACATGTAACTCCTCAGGATGTGAGCGCAACTAGAGTGTATTTGAAAAAATACACAACAAGAAGCGCAACAGGTTAACACTTAAAAATTTAAAAGATTGCAAATTTCCAAATAATTTTTTGAATTCATTAAACAATAATTTTTTTTAATACTTATTATTTCATGAGCTTTGTACACGTTGGAGTCCCAACGACTTAATGACATGGTCTACGTATACTACAATCTTCGATTGTGGGTGAGGCAACTTGAGAGGACACCTGATATGGAGGCCATCTCGTTGGATGGGATTGACACCACTGCTGCATGGAGGGTTGAGGTTGAGGGGCCTCTCATGGAGTCTGCTGATGATTGGAGGGGGAGGAGGAGGAGGAGGAGGAGGAGGTGGAGCAACAGGAGGAGGAGGTGGAGCAACAGGAGGAGGAGGTGACACCACTTGCCTGGGCTACCCCTGCCACCAGTAGAGGACGTGGTCTACCTCCTATACCTCTTACTCCTAGTTCTTCAGCTTCTAGAGCACAGCAGAGCGCCACTGCGAACTCCACCAGCTCCAACATCTACATTTAGAGGGAAAGGGAAAGCTATGGAATTTTCTCACAAGAGGGGCAGAGGAAATCAATAGTATTGGACTTTAGTTATTTGGTTCATTTCATTGTATATGACATTATGACTCATGAGATACATTATTATATTTTTTGTTGATATTTTGAAGCTGAGTTGGGAGTCATGAGTCAGGACTTACTATTCAGGACATGATCCACTGTTATGTGTGATGTAGCACTAGAAATGATATTAAACATCTTATATATTAGTTCTTTTATCATATTTATGTGTCAATGTATTTTTTATGTTGTAGATGGTTTAGATATTAAAAAAATTGAAAAAAAATAAATATTTTTGTATGTTACGATTTTTTCCCGATTATTACCAATTTTTTCTCGATTTTTATGATTTTTTATCATTTTTTCCCTGCCCCGAAATTATCCCGATAACGATTAGTGCAACATTGATCCCTGCCTCTTTGCTATGTACTCACTGCCCCTCGCTGCAACAGACCACTAGCTCAAATTTTCTTAGTAAGCCTCGCTCCAGAAAATCGAATTGACTGATCAATCTTGGTGTATCTCCAACTTACCCTCAAGCCTCCTCTTATAATTTTCCTGTTGAGTCTTCAACGACCAAGATTAAGTCTCTAATCAACGACTAAGATTAGACTTGGCTTGATCTATGTCATTTAGAACATTCTCAACCAATTTTATATTAATACCCATTAATATTTTAATTTTCATAAGTTTAGACTTAGGAATCCCATTTAAAATATTAATTATTTTAATATCTCTCCAACCGGGTGGAATTTACCCAAACCATTTATGGGTCTTGGAGATCTTATGTGCCTTAGCCTCTCCATCAATTTTCATGGCTAGAGCACATCCGATGCTACCACAAATCAACACTCCCTCTTCGCGAGGTATGTGCTCCAGTAATGATCCACCACTGAAACATCACACTGATCCTTCCGCACCGGTATCTGTGCTGATGCTTGGCTTGCTACTCCACATCATTTGTACTGCTGCTTCCTGTACTGTTGCCCATGACACTGCTACTGCCACTACTACATCTGTACTGCAGCTCCCTCTCAATATGTTGCCCATGCTGCCCCTAGTATTGCCACTGGTAACTGCTGCACTGCAACTCAGTTACCAAGAAGTCAGTGACTGGTCTACCCAAATTTTGACATCCTTGTTAGTCCGGAAGCCTCCTGATGCTGAAGCTACCTCTGCTGCTATCCTGTGCTCCCTCTGCCCTGCTGCAAACACCTGTGTGCCTCTCGCACTGCTGCAACCTCCACTGCGTTGCTACAGACCTTTGCACTCTAGCACTGCCTTGTCGCTCCATCGCATCTTGATTCTACCCGACATCCGTCATCCTGCTACTATCATTAAGGGCTCCCGTAGCCGGATATGATCCAAGAGTTTGGGAACCTCAAGGATCCTGCCCCTAGTATGTAGTCCTCCTGACTACAATTCGATGTCTCCCCACCTCTTCTCTGGGGGTGCATGAGCACTCATGGCACAATCGTCATCAGTCTCGACTTCTTTCTTTGCCTTAGCCGAAGCTGCCTTGGAGTCGGAAGCCTCTCCCTTGTTTTTCTTCCTTGGACACTGGGATGCATAATGTCCCAGCTCCCCATAATGGAAGCACTTCACCTTGGAGATGTCCTTCTTCCTCTTCCCTTGCTGTCCCGCAGATGCTAGAGCCGCATCCTTCTCCTCTTTCTTGATTCGACCTCCCTTGCCACTACTCCTCGCCTTGGTCAACCGTATGATCTCTTCTTGGCGAAGAGCTGCCCACATCTCTTCCCATCCTGGAAGAGTATCTTTGCCCAAAATGCCTTGGACAAATGTCTCCCACTCCTCGGAGACTGCATTCAGGGCGGTCCTCACCATGAACTCTTGATCTGGCGTAGCCCCTATGGAAGTAAGTTGGTCACAAATCTCCTGCAATCTGAGGAGGAATAGATCTATTTGCTCCCCTTTCTACATCTGATACGACTGCAATTGATTATCCAATAGCATATTCCACTGCACGGAAGTGCCCTAATACAATGTCATCAAAGTATCCCACAACTCGTTTGCTGTGTTCTTTTCAGCAATATGTGGTACGACATGATCCTTGACCCCGTCAAGGATTATGCACTTTGCCCTCGCCATTGCATCCTCATACTTCTTATTATCAGCTAGGTCGACTGGGATAGCCACGGTTCTCAAGGCAAAGCCCTTGATGTAATGTCGATCCAAGACTGCTAGGATCTTGGCCTTCCAGATGACAATGTTGGAAGCCCCGTCCAACTTGTCTTGATCCTTCAGTCTGTTTACTGCCATTTTCACTTTTCTTCTGGAGTCCCTCTGAGTTTCGACTTCCTTCCTAGAAATCTCCCTCTAAGTCATGATTTCCCTACTAGAAATCTCCCCGCCAAATGTCGAACCACTCCTCTCTAATCCTCTTTGCAAATGCAACTCGGATCTGGACATCGTGGCTAGGAATCTATCAAGGTAGCGACTCCCTCTACCTTGGTTCTGTCCCATTAGGTACTGTTCTGCTTCGATAGAAACAACACCCCACTAGCTTCCCAACCACAATCTGCCCACAACTCCCTAGGCCCTGAAAACTAAAGAAACTGAGCCTTCTAGCTCTACGCAATCCCGAAAAAGGCTGAATCGCTCCTCTGGCCAACTGCGTCAATCGTACTTGGCTGAGTAGGATGACGTGGCTCTTCATGAGCCTCTTCTGCGTCTCTCTGCCTCTGCGCTGGTCTCTCTCTGGCTCGAAATGATGACGTAGGCCCTCTGCACCACTTTTTCTATGCTGCCTTCTACTTAGGAGCAACCCTGTCTCTCGGGACAACTGCTACTGCTGCAAATTTCCGATATCGCTGATGCCTTCAGTCCTCCTGTGATCTGCAACCCTCTGATACCATGTTGAAATTTCTAAGTCTAACACGTTAGAAATCTCTACTGCATTATCTGGTTTATTTCTCGTACTTGTTTATTCCATTAACAAGTCATTTATAAATATACATATTGAAATAAACACAACTGCAGCTTTAACTCAGATACAGATCAACAACTGAAATAACTAAGACAAGCACAGAAGGGACACCATTATTCTTGGACAATCATCCCTGGAAAAACCCAATGCGGGAATACTGGTGCAACAAATATGAGGGTTTTATTATTAGGCAGCTCCTGAGTACACTAGGGTGCCAGAAATGGCTCACCCAACAGAGATTATTACACGACAGTAATACCTCTTCTCAGAGACAGATATTCAACCTCTCAGCTCTAGTCTGCCCCACGAAAATCCATTCGGCGCTTCCTCTTGGCCGTGCGTTAGCCCTGCTAACTTCAGCTCAGCGACTGAAGCCTCTACGTCATCCTCCTAACTCTTTGTGTCAGCTCTCTAGCCCTCTGCGTCACCCACGCAGGCCCCTCAACCTCTGCGCAGTCCCCAGCTACCTCTACGTAGCTCCTACTACCTCTACATAGCTCTAGCTGGCTCTGCGGCAGCGTCTTAGGTCACTGCGCTGACCCTCTGGCACTATCCCTGCCTCTCTGCTATATACTCACTGCCCCTCAATGCAACAGACCACTAGCTTGAATTTTCTCAGCAAGCTTCACTCTAGAAAATCAAACTGACGAATCAATCTTGGTGTATCTCCAACTGACCTTCAAGCCTCCTCTTTTACTTTTCCTGTTGAGTCTTCAACGGCCGAGATTAAGTCTCTAATCAACGACTAAGATTAGATTTGGCTTGATCTATGTCATTAGAACATTCTCACCTAGTTTTATATTAATACCCATTAATATTTTAAGTTTCCTAAGTTTAGAGCTAGGAACCCCATTAAAAATATTAATAATTTTAATATCTCTTCCACCGGGTGGAAGTTCCCCAAACTATTTCTGGGTCTTGGACATCCTTATGTGCCTTAGCCTCTCCACCAATTTTCATGGCTATTGCACATCCGTTGCTACCACAAATCAACATTTCCTTCATTCTTTGATACCTTTACTATTGAGTAGGTCTAAGTGACCTTCTTTACTTTAATTTCTGAGAGTATATCTAGCATTCCATATATCTCCGTTTATGTCTCATCTCCTGCTATTTAGGTATGAGAGGATTTTTGAGTGATATCATGTGAATCCTATGAATCTCTTGATAGATTCAAACAATGCATAGACCTTTTCATAGATATCAATGATTTCTCTTTTCTACGACAATCCTCCTTATTCTATGCAAGGACTTTTGATTATCTAATCGATTTATAAATCCCCTTGAAATCATGAAATCATTTGACCAAATCTGATTATAAAATTGAAAGATACTTACTTGGTGTGTGAAGAGGAGATCTTCACCTTGATGCTTCTTTTGCTTGAGCTGCCCATCATTAGTATCTTTTGAGCGTGACTTCCTTGGAGGCTTTCTAGCACCATGACATCAGTGGTTTTGATATCACCGAGACTGCTTCATGACCTTCCCAATTCATTTTAAGGTATTTTTGACTTCAACATATTGTTGACATGTTAGTGATATTATGTTCTGATCCAAGCACCATGTTATTGAGATCATAATCATAGACAGATTTCGAGACTGACAAACTGACAAGTATATTGATATGGCATTGCACAGTGATGTCTATGTGCATTGTGTAGAGAGGTAATTTATAGAGAGCCCAAACTTGTCAATCAATGACATAACTAAATTGTGGGTGGCACTGTATAGGTAGATTGTCTCATCACTGAAACTTCCTTGATGTAATAACTATACTGATACAATGATGTAATCATGGATTGTAAGAGGTATTCCTTGGATTACTTCTGCAATATATATACCCGAGACTATCTTTTATGTCATGGAGAAAGTTCAGTGATCAAGAAGTGAGGATCACTGATATACTCCATCAAACTGAGCATGAGTTGAGTGCATGATTGTAATTATTGAAGTTGATACTCCATGATTGTTGTAGACCTGCTTGTTGTATACTTGCTCCTTCACTCCTTTCAACCTGCTTTGATGTCCTTGAAGACAGATTCTTGTAAGTCGCTTTTGCTGCCCTTCATTTGACTTCAACACCTTAGCTCTGGTACCATGTTGAAGAATCTAGGGAAGTTAGCATTAGATAGATTCTTCTATACTTGATAACAATTTGTGAAATGCTTTTACTATTTATCTTATCTTGATCTTCTTCTTATTATGAGTGTGTGTGTTTACTTCATCAAACTGCTACCAAAACAAAGAGACAAAAACACAAGAAGTTGGCATTCTGCCAGGGCCAAAACTTCTCCCTCTTGGAGAGGAAAACCCACACATAATTCTTCTTATAGAGATTCTAATTGACGAACACCAAGACCATTATACTTGACCCTCTATGCCACTCCAAGACCAAGACACCAATCCTCTTCCTTTGTTACTACTGAGATCATCATCATAGCTACTTCAGGACTTCTCCTTTATCGAAATCTTCAATGAGGTTTCCACATATATGACTGATGCCTGTCCTTAACTTCACTGAGATCATGACTGTCTCATGGTTGCACCCTTAACTGAGATTATAGTCTTATGACCGAGTCTTCTTTGAGACCATATTACTGCACTCTTGAGACAGAGTATCTTCCCATCATGTTTATGTTGAGACTGTTTATGCCATTGTGGTTTACTTCAACGAAATCTTCTCCTTCACCGAGACTGTGCCATCAAGGAGGAGGTTTTGTCATCATTTCCGAGATCCTGTGAGATATCTCAGACAAGTCCAAGATACTGCCTTCACTGAGCTATCCGAGATTTTTTGTCTTATTGTGCTATCTGTAGTCCTGTACCATGCCTCCGAAAACTTCAGAAATGTTCTAGATTTTCTGTCTTATTGTGCTATCCGAAGTCCTGTACCATGCCTCCGAAAACTTTAGAGATGTTTGAGATTTTCTGTGCCTTTTTGGATACCCTAACTTGGTATATATAGTGGTTATGTCTCCAGTTTGAGCCAACTTATCCAGGTGACTGACATGTCATCCTTTAGTTATTCAATATATTTTTGTAGGCCGACATGATGTCTTTTCATCGCTTTGTTTGTAGGCTCCTTCTTTGAAGGATGGTGCTTGTCTTGGAGGGCTGCTTGACGCTAGGTTGGCTCATGTTCATTACATAAATGCTCAAGAAGAGCTCTTCAATATAATTTGGACTCTTTGACTTTCCTAGACCTATAGAATGAGCAAGAAACTCATTCATATAATTTATAAAAAAAAATAATTATTTTTCTTGACACAAAGATCAAAATTACATTGAAAAATACTGAACCTAGTTACCCTTTTTTTCAACACTCCCTCTTAACTAGGGAGGTATTTACAATGGTACTTGGTTATTCTCAATCTGAAGAATTTCTCATAAGAAGAATCAGATCGGTAATCCCATCTATATAGCATCATATCAATCATCATTGTCATAATGCAAGGCCTTGACTAACAACTCCATCTCTCCATGAGACCATGACCTACAATGCTGGCGAGACCAATGATTTATAGACACCTTCATCATTGTCTCTCAAGGTACATACCCGCTCGGGTGTTCACTGAGTATGACCTTCTAGGACTATTCTTATCTTGGGTTCCTAGCCCTCAAAGAATATCGGTCCTTTTGCTTACTCTTATCTTGGATACCCTACACATCCTCAAAGAGTATTGGATGCCAGATGATTACCCAATCCTCCCATTCTTTCTTCCCAAGTGAAGACAAGAATGTTGTGTTTATTGTGTGTCTACATTTCCATTCAAGGCCTTCATCTAAACTTACGATTGTTAGTCCTGGTCTAGTGCATGACACATGAAATGGGAAAACACAATTGTCACTCCTTTGTAATCAGGGGTGATCTAATTCAAACTCCCTCTTGATCAGGGACCTGTCAGAGCTCCCTCATAGCTAGGGACTCTTTTATACATCAACAACTTCTTCTTCGTGGGTTCTTCAGCTGCTTGATCAACTTCTCTCCTTGATGTTATGAAATTTAGTTGAGCTTCTTCCTTGCAGGGCAACAACCATCGATCACTTTCCTTCTTATTCCGTCATGCCATTCCTTTCTTTATGGAAAGTGCCCTTCTTGGCATACATCTGGAATTTTCTTCATATGGCTACTTCTTTTCTCTCCATGCTTTTTTCAGAAGTTTCCATCCATCCCATGAATGCTGGTTGTATCATATTAAATTAAATCATACCTTACAAGATGGCTCATCATGATGACATCTTCTTGTAGGTATCAGCATCCTGCACACTTGTTGACATGTCTCCCAAAGATATCCATTATCAAGGGTCTTCATCTTTTTCAGACTTTCATCAGAGTCTTTATATCTTTATGGGAGATTTCCTAGTCAAATCTTCTAGGTCTTTTGGATGTTGATTGCCTTCATCATGGTTGCATATCTCATCATCTCTTCCTTCCTCACACATTCCATTTCCCGGAGCTTTTAATCAGAGTTTCTTAGTCAATTACCTCATACTTAATATGAGGACATATTTTGTTGATTTCATCTAGTGTGACTTATGCCTTCCTGCATTCTTTTAGAGGAGAAGATCCTTTTTCTCTTGATCATGCTTCTCAAGATAGAAGTAATGATACATTGTTACTTGCAACCATATGACATGACATTATAATATTAAATACACTCATACATACCTTATTTTACCTTTAGGTCATCTAGGTTTCTTCCAACAACTTCCTTGGTTGAAGAGATCTTCAATCCCTTGATCTGCTTCATGTCATCACACCATTATCCCATGAATTCCATAAGTTGGAGTTCCTGATGAAACGCTTGCTTCCTCTAGATAAATCACTTGATAAATCTACCCTTCTCATATTATTAATTGATTTAATAGAACCCTAGACAAGTTCTTTGGAAAACCCTAACCTAAGGGTATGATAATGTTAATGTTTGAAACCCTAAAAGTGCTTAGGGTTATTGGGAAATGTTATTTGAAGTTTTTGTTGATGATGTCATGTTTGGGGTTTTGATATGATCATAAAAACCCTAACTTGTTAAGGTTGAAATGATGTTGTCTAAAATACAGAACCTTTGAAGTTTCGATATAGTAGGATTTGCTTTGCTATGTTATAAAACCCTAGATCTTTAGGGTTTGGTTGGGCCGATAAGGAAAACCTTTGATATGTAATGTAAGATCTTAGGAATGAAGCCCTAGATTTATATATGTGTCCATTGGTTGAAACCGTATCTTGGTCTAGGTCTGTATAATGTATTAATGTTGTCTGACATATGATGTGCTTATGCTTGATGATGAATTCCTAGATATATGTGTTGACCTAATTATTGATGGTCATAAGTCGTAGGATTTAATATAAGCCCTTGTCTGAGTTTAATATTCTAGGATGATATTGTTTGGGAAATCTAGGGTTTTGCATCAAAACCCTAGTAGTAGTTAAAACCTCTAGTATGTGACAATCTAGAATCTATGAATGTATATAATGACTATTGAGATTGTGAAAATGAGAAATCTAGGGTGTACATCAAACCCTAGTAGAAGCTATCCATGTTGTTGAGTTGTGATGGATCTTGATTGTTAGAGATCATGTATGAAATCTAGGGTTTACATAAAAACCTAGTGAGAAGTCTAACATATGAATTTTGAAAGTTGCTTTGGAGATCTATATTTAAATTGTTTCTAGGGTTTGTAGTATGTTGTAGTAGGGTATGTCATACCTTTGAAAGAAACTTTGAAACCCTAGATGAAAGTTGTTATATAAGCTTTGGCGAAATAGTCTAGGGTTTATGACAAAGTCCCTAGCAAAATGTTAAAGAGTATGTGTCTTTTGTGTGGGTATCTAATATACAAAGTTGAAATGCTTTCGTGATTGTGGTATGACTAGCTTCATGCTGCTATAGGTTTGGTTGTACTTGCTATCTAAGTTGTGCAGGTATGTAATCTTCAAGATGGTGAGGATGATCACAAGTAAAGTTGATGTGAATGATGATAATAATGAGAACTCTGATGAGATGGATGGAAGCCACAAGAGATTCTCCGATGTCAAAAAGAAGAAGTTGATTTCCTTGGGTGAAGAGGAAGCTAGGATAGAAGAGATCTCCCTGAGATTAAGAGGGAGCCTGGATATAGAAAATCTCCTTGGTTGAGAGGGAGAGCATAGTTTTTGGTTGGAGAATGAATTTTGAAGGATATGTTGCTACATGTGAAGATGAAAAAGAAAGTATCTTCTGTCAAAGATTTGGTTGATAATCCTACTAAGTTGAGAAGCAACATCAGAAAAACCCCAAGGGTTTGTGTTTACCTTATAAATATGTGAAAGCATATTATTGATTGGGGTTGTGTTTGTACAGGTAAATCTCTTGAAGGTTTTGATTGCATGTTGGTTACTAATCAGTTTAATCGGGAGAAATTTGTTGACATTGATCTGCTGGATCAAGGAGTGTTGAGGCTTTGTGAGTGAAGCATTGCCTGGGAGGACATCTGGCCGACACTTTGTGTTGATGTCTAGGTCTTGAAGTTGGGAGGGTGGTGTTGGTCATAGAGCTCTGACCTTGGATACACACCTAGATCCCTGCGTTGATGGTTAGTAAGTAACCCTGATGTTACCTAGAGAGGCTGAAAGCTTGAGTCCATCTTAGTCCCACTTGGATAGATTGCCTTGGTCAGGAATCCAGTCCATGGCATTACGATGCCTAAACTGTTGAGAGACTAATGGATAGATTGCTTTGGTCAGAAATCTAGTCCATGGCATTGCGGTGCTAAAATTTTCATGGTTCATAGTTGAGATCTTTCTTGTATGTATATGATGATCTCCTGTAAAGAGGAGTGTGAAATGTAACTAGGTTCGGTCGTTCATTTGTATTGAGTCATATGTATGTATTTGTCAAAAGAATAAGAAAAAGAATTATATTTTTATTTTATGATTATTAACATGGGTTTCATGTTGGTATTTCATGTTAGGTCAAAGTCCCCATTGAGGACTTCTGGGATTTATTTTGAGTTAATAGAGTCATTGTACTTTTAAAGAGACCCTTCTTGGGCTTTTGAATCATGTAAAAAGGTCAAGTATTGAGTCAAAAATGAATTATGTTACCTCCACACCAAGTCGGCCTCAAGGAGGGCTATTTGACCTCAACTAAAGGCTATAAATGAAGCAGTTCAAATTCCATTTGGAGATCATCGACTCAAGCAAGTTCGATATCTCTTTGAAGCTGGGAAAAAGTGCAAAGTCAAGGAAGAAGGCAAAAATAGTGCGAGATTGGTCTAGGAGAAGGAAGGAAGGAAAAGCAAAGTTTTGGTGCATCTATCTCATCTATCTCTCTCTCTTGTGCCCTAGATTGGAAGATCGAAGTTCTCTTGTTGATGCCGTAGCCAGTTGTTGCATGTTTTTGTTGCTAGATCAAGTTTAGGTCGAAGTTGATATTGTTGGGTGCTGCTACTTCAGGAAGTTGTATTGGGCCAAGATCAAAGTTTTTAAGTGAAGATCAAAGTCTCCAAAGCAAGGTCGATGTTGTTGGGTCCAAGAAGGTGCTGCTACTACTTCTGTTATGGCCAGGTCAAGTAGGATCATCTGCAAAGGAAGAAGAAGATTGATTTGGTGTGGAGGAAAGTTTGTGTCAAGGTCTAGAGTCTTGGAATATCTCAGGAAAACTATTGAAGGAAGAATCACTGACTGGGTTTTCCCCTAGAGAGGGTTTTTTTCCCTAGCTGTGTGCTTATATCTTGTGTCCATTGATTTATGTGCTATTGATTTGGTAATTGCTTGATGAACTAAAAGAAAGAGGATATAAAGAAACCTAATAAGAAATCAAGAACATCACAAGTAATTATCAAGTATAAGAAAATCTTTCTGCCTTTCTTATTTTCTAACATAATCTTATTGCTGAGAGATCCTGCACAATCATAACTCCAATCAGTAATAAACCTTTAAAGATATATACAAGTAAACACAAACCTTCGGGGTCCTCAATCATTCTGATGCTACTTATATAATGTTGTCGTTGCTACAACACCCTCCAAATTTTTGGCTTACACTCAATTTCGAAGCCTTCCTTGGTCTTGTACATTGTTGTCGCAGACATTAAAGCTTATTTCATGAGCTTTCTTGAAGTGTTTTGTTCCCTTTTGCATGTTGGGTAAACTGTTGTCTTTTGGCATGTTTGGTTGTCGCGCAATGTGTACAAGCCTATTCTGATGGTTTTAAGGGTCTGTCTTTGTGTATATGAGTTGTCCTAACTATGTAAACACCTGTCGCACTCATTGACAAAGTTTTGAGCATTGTTGCACAAGTGTTGTCATGATCGTCCCAAAGTCTATCTTAAGTGTCGCACTTGTTGTACCTTGTCATAAAGCTGTCGCATGGAGGGAAATGCTTTGTTCATGTGTTTGGATGATCTATGTTGTCATGTCGTCAAAGTATTCTAAATATGTGATCACAGTCAAAGTTCACCATCAACCTCACTGATCCCACACACAACCATTTTCGGAAAAACTTTCCGACCGAGCAACCTAGCTTCATCGGGCCTCTCCTGAGTTGCGCACTGCGTAGTCTCAGTCCTCTAGCTGTGACCTTGCTGCTTGGCATTGTGCAATGCGCAACTCTTGCCTCCCAGGACTACTGCACTGTGCAGTTTCTGTGCCCAAGCCCCGACCTTGACCTCCAAAATTGCGCAATCATGGCGCCAACTCGGCGTAAACTACGCACTTCGCATCCTCAAGCCTCAAGCTCATCCCTTGAGCCGTTGAATTGTTCAGTAGGCCAACCTTCCTTGACTCCCAGAACTGCGTAATTAGCTCTCTGGTGTCCATTCCCTCAGCTTGTCCCACTAGCTCCAGAAACTGCATAGTCTTGTCCCTCAGACCTGCTTGAGCTGCGCACTGCGCAGTCTCAAAGCTCAAGTTGTTCCCCTGGCTGCTGAAATTGTGTACTGTGCAGTCACTGTGTTCGTCTTCCCAGCCTGTCACTTGTTTCGGGCTCAGTTGGTGGATCAGAATGCATCATCTTAGACTAGGGATTTTCCAGATTGTTGTCGTCTCGTCATGAGTGAATTGCAAAAACAGGTACCCTATCATGTCATGGCAAGTTGATGGAGAAGGAGGAGGAGGAGGAGGATGGAAGCATGCTCAAAGACTCTCTTGTAGCTAAACTTACAAGTTGATCGATCAAGAGAAAGCGAAGGGACACTAGTTTGCGACCACTATCCAAGACTTGAGACCATTGAAGATTCCTTATTGTCAAGCCGTGTGGAGGTGAAAAGAAAGGATCTTCAAGAAGATATCCAACACTTAGCAGCAATAGTGACTTGACATTGCCACATCATAAAGTAGTCCATGTCAGTAGTGTCATGTCATGAGTGTTCATATGCCACATCACTATTGTGGATCATGTATATTGTATTCAAAATGTATTGTAAAGTGGAAGTCCAAAGGACACACTTGGAATGTAAAGAGTCATGTAAGTTGAAAAGTCAGAGGAAGTCAAATAGTCATGAGGGTAGTCAAAGAGTCACCCATGGTTATATATACTCCCTCATTGTATAAGCAAAGGACTTTTCACCTTGGCTCCTCCCGCAAGGAATTAGAGAGACATATCATTTCTTTGAGGAGCAAGGGGTAGCTTCAATGCTCCACTACTGGAGCTAGTGATGTACACTATAAACATGTCTTGGAACTTTTACTTAATAACAAAGTCTTCAAGGCCAAAACGTTTTTCATGCATGGATTATGAATGTTTGTATGACTATTCTGCGGATGTTTGTATTTCATGTTTGCTTTCACATGTGCTAAGATAGTTGAACTATTTTGGTTGCTTTAGTACTTACCTTATTGAGAATGTGTTGTAATGGTTGTCATTGTTGTCTCATCCTTGTGGACTATTCCGCGGGACATTAGACAAATCTTTTTTCATTTGTTGGTTGTAACGATCGTCACATCCTCTGTGGACTATTCCGTTGGATGTTAGACAGATCCTTTCGATACATGTGTGTCTCACTTTTCTCCCCTCTCCGCAGTAGAAGAACCTCGACACATTTACAACTGAACACTCACCAGGCACACCTTCTTGCTTTTCGAAGACACCATTGCATCCCTCTCTCTCTTGCTGACAATTAGAGCCAAGGAAAATCTTTAAGGATTCGACAACCGATCCTTTATACCGGATGGGACTCCTGTAACAAACGGTGTGAGGTCCAGTTGGGACTTCATATCGGGGAGATCCCTTGAATGTTGGCGGGTCCAACATTGTCAACATTTCTAGCGCTAGAAGGAGGGCAACCAGACTTTTATGGCTGATAACCCCACCAACCCCAATCTTACTTCCTCTGGTCAAGGCAGTAATATTCCCAGCAACTCCCTTGCGCGCGTTCCTGAAGTTGGAAATTCTTCTCAGCCCAAGACTACACAGCCTTACGAACTCACATACTAACAGCTCCGGGCCATCCGCCCCATCATTGAAAGTTTGCGAGAGCTATTGGACTAATGCCTGGAATAGAAACTCTTTCATATTTTTCAAAGAAGAACCAAACCACCATTACTGGGACAATGATTTAGACAGTTGAAGAGTTGGTTCTTGCAACCCTTGAAGAGTTAGCAGACTCTGAAGAAAACATAGAAAAACCAGAACGAAGAAGGAGAAGAAGACCAATCAGACTTTGAAGCAGAAGTGGAAGACCACGAAGACGACATGATAGACCAAGGTCTGGATGCGCTATCTCAGGGCCCACTTGCACTATTGGGTGTGTTACACAAGATGCCAAGGCATTCGGAAAAGCTTCTAACGAAGTATGACCCTGACAGAGCAGTAAAGGTGGAGGGCCATCTAGACAACTTCTACCTACATTTGCAGACACTTGAGCTACGCTATGATGATGTTGCATGTAGACTATTTTTGTGTACCTTAGATGGTAGAGAAATTGTGTTGTACCATAGTCTTCCTCCGAATTCCATCCAGAATTGGAGGGGGTTTAAGAAACTTTTCCTTGAGAAATTCGCTGATGACAAGACCCCCGCTATGTTATTGAAAGAGTTGGGTAGTCTCAAGATTGAGCAAAAAAGGAAAAAGTGAAAGATTTTAATTAGCGGTTTAACTGCATTTTGAACAAGTTCTCAGCGAACACTAAATCTCATGACTCCATCACCATTGATTATTACACTTCTGCCTTGTTGACCAACATTGCACAGTTTGTAAAGAGAACTGCGAAACAAACACTAACTGAAAATTATGAAGAGGCAATCACTGTTGAAAAGGACTTGCGCGCGATTGGAGTCATTTCAAATGATGAACCAACTAAAGACTCCAAGGACACAAGTAAAAGGTGTCAGGGCTTTGTGTGTAAGGCCAAAGAGAAAGAAACTGTTGATCTTGAGAGCTTGACCCATACTGTCAAGACTCTGTCAAATGAGTTGGCAGAACTGAAGCAAAGGTCAAGCGAGATCACTGTGAGTAGTAAGACTCATAGGTTTAACCTGTTTAGAAGGACTGCAACTTTCGGTAGTAGCAGCAACCAACCCGCTAAGTCTGTGCAGAGCTCCAATGTTGTATTGAATCTTGAAAACTTGGGCACAAATCAATACTGTTCATATCATCAAGAATATCATTCCAAGAAAACGTGCCCATAGTGGAATTAGGCCATGAGCATTCTTGCTACGCATGTTGTTGATGCAGTAATGGTTGAGGAGTAGACCGAGCCTGCAGAAGAAATGCCAAAAGTTGCTACAACCAAAGACACACCGAATGTGGGGCACGCGGTAAACATGTTAAATTGCATACTCACAGCCGAAAGAGTATTGCTGATAAACAAACTCCAAGTGATGGTCCGACCCAAAAGCAGGGCAACCGGTATAATTTGAGAAGCCAAGGGCCGGCTACCGCACCAGAGTTGACAAAGCATAAAATCAAGGAAAATCTCTTAAGAAAGATCTGTTCGCCTGTCAACTGGGCACATAACACTCAGAGCAAGTTTGGGAACCTAGCTACAACGAAAAGCGCTTCCGTAGGTAGTAGGAATAAGGCCGACATTCTGGAAGTCACAAACCAAGTTACGTCCTTGTTGGCGGTGCTGGACCAACCAACATTTAGGGGATCTCCCTGGTAGGTAGTCCCAACTAGACCTCACAATTTGGTGTAGGAGTCCCATTCGGTACGATGGCTCGGTTGCCGTTATCTTAAAGGTTTGCCTTAGCTCTTGCGTGTCAGCACATGAGAGTGGTCTGCTTTGTCTATGAACATCAAGGTTCGCGTCCCTGGTGAGTGCTTAGTGTTCCTTGTGTCAAGGTTCTTTCACTGCAGAGGGAGAGGGTGGAGGTGAGTCTCAAATCGAAAGGGAGTAGTCCCAACTTTGTCAGAGACACACAACACAACAAGACATGTGCAGCTTTTGACGGAGTAGTCCACACGGATGTGGCAGTCACAAACACATAGTGAATGGACAACACATACAACACCCAATGGAGTAGTCCACCCTAGTGTGACGGTCGTTATAACAAGTTTTTGAGAATCATTCTGTCAAGTGTCCGACGGGATAGCCCATGTGGGCGAGACAACGTTAACAACTTATACAACACATTTTCATAAGCACATGTATTAGAACAACCGAAATAGTTCAACTGTTTTAACACAGGTGAAAGCAACATGCATTACAAGTGTCCAAAGAATAGTCTTACAAACAAATACAATACATGTGTGAAAATGTTCTGGCCTGTTATCAGGCTTCTGAATGAAGTGAAAGTTCCATGACACATCGATACACCATACATCACTAACCCTGATAGCGGGGCGTTGGAGCCATTGCTCGCTCCTCAAAGAAAAGACTACAGACTCTCAAGGCTATGTGGGAGGAGCCAAGGTGAAAAATCTTTTGCATGTACAAATGAGGAATATTTATAGCCAAGGGTAAAACTGGCCCTTGTGACTGTTCGACTTCCCTCATGACTGTTTGACTTACATGACTCTTCAACTTCACTTAACTTTATAGATTTACATGTGGGTTTCTTTGATTTCCACGTTACATTACATTAATTACAACAGTGTGGCCCTCAATAGTGATGTGGTCGAGTTGACTCATGACATGACTTGACACGATAGAGCTAGTGTGTTCATGCTGCTAGTGGTGTGCATGTCGAGCTGCAACATTGCTGAGTGATGGATGTCCTCTTGGTGTATCATAGCTTTACCTCCACATGGCAAGGTATGCGAAGTCTTCGATGGTCTTGGTGTTCGCTTGATGTTGCATGTGCACGTGGGCCTTCGGTTGTATTTTGGCATGCTCCATGTGTTCGTCCGTTCGCGAACAAATCTCCTCGCATATATACCTTGTTCATTCGTTCGCGAAACAATCTCCTTGCATGTGCTCCTTGTTCATCCCGTTCGTCATTGCGTCATGTCTCATCCATGTACTTGTATGCAATCACTCATGATGAGACGACATTAAAACCAGAAATCTCCTAGTCTACCATGATGCATTGTTGTTTGCTTTTGGATGCAGGTGGGAGAGAGGACAAGGCTTTGAAACTGCGCAAGGCAAATTTCAAGCTTGGATGCGGGGTCTAGGCACTGTTCATGAAAACTGCGCAGAGGTCACTAGGAGGCTGAGATGGGCAATCTGGATCAGCAGTGACTGTTTGTGGGATTTGGCTCGGCTGGAGGGCAGATCTGTGCAATATTTTTAGGGAGACAGTGCAGGGAGCAGAGGGAGATTGGCAGTGAAAACTGCGCAATTTCTCTGGGGAGCTGGCAACGGGCTGTGGGAGGCTGCTTGGAAAAATTGCGCAATTTTTCTGGGGAGCTGGCAGCGGGCTGCGAGAGTCTAATGGGAAAAATTGCGCAATTGTTGGGAGGCTGGCTTGCTGGACATCTGTTAATTTTAGGTATGTTCTATGCTTAGAGAAATTTATTTTAATTTTCATAGTTAGCTCCATATCTTTTCTAGATTAGCAATCACATCAGCATTAAAGTATACTGCAAATAGAACATAAACATAAATCACAGAAGACAAGCCAAGACAAGAGGACACAAGATGTGGCACTAACCAGGGACAAATCCCAGTGTGGGGAAACCCTTGATCAATTCTTCTTATATGTTCTTCAATACTTCAGCAGAGAGAGAGAGAGAGATAGTAGGTTTACAACAGAAATTAACACTTTGACTTATCTAGATAAGAGCATAGATCATCTCTAAGAAGATGATACATGAGATCAGTTGAAGACATGTTGCTTCAACTGATTCTCCAAGGTTACTCCTTCACCTATCGTTGTGCTGCATTTCATCATCATGTTGCACCTCACCGTGCCGCACCATGTTGCACCCATCATCACTATGCTGCATCTCATCATGCTTCATTAATCATGACTGTATCCATCACTGCACTGCATTATGTGCCATTGTTGCACCATGTTGCCATACTGACCTATGTGTTGGCTGCATCTTGCTTGCTTGTAGTCCCTAGCTTTCTTTTTGTCCCTAGCATGCTTATTGTCCTTTGCATGCTTGCTGTTGCATGCTAGTTGTCCCTTGCATGCTAGCTGTAACATTGCATCCTTGGTGTATTTGCTGCTAAGTACCATACAACTGTCCCAGTGTTAGTTAGTTGTCCCTTGCATGCTGCTCTCCTTCGGAGACAGATGCTCCGACTATTCCGGCAGTTCTGGCTTTTTCGGTTTTTCCAACAGTTTTGACTTTTTCAGCAGTTTCGACTTTTTTTGGCAGTTTTGGCTTTTCCGACAGTTTCAGCTTTTCCAGCAGTTCCGGCTTTTCTGACAATTCCGACTTTTCTGGCTTTTCTGGTAGTTTTGGCTGTTCTGACTTTTCTGGCTTTTCCGGAAGTACCGGCTTTTACGGCAATTCCGGCTTTTCCGGCTTTTTAGGCAGTTCTGGCAGTTTCGGTTTTTCCGGCTTTTCCGGCAGTTCCGACAATTCTGAATTTCTGCCCTCTGGATTAGGGTAGCGTTATCCCTTAGGATCTCTCCTCCTACCAAAACCCAAAGACAAGTAGAGAGAGGAAGAGATCCCAAGTGTGTTGAAATGACTTGAAGGCCACCTCTATTTATACTAAAACGTTGAGCAATGTGGGGTTTATTTGGTTGTTGGCCGACCTTGACGAATTGTCTTATAACGCAAATAAATTCATAACTCTATGAATACTTATCAAAATTGGATGATCTTTAGATCAATCCTACAACTCTCGATGAGAGGGATCCAAGAAAAATATCAGCTGCCATAAATAAGATGACCCACATGGAGTTTGGCCCTAGTTGCCATTTTTAACACTCCCTCTCAACTAGAGAGAACTCCATCCGTTGATCCATATGTCCGACTGTACTATCTCTGCCATCAGTGCCCTGCACTGCTCTGCTTTGCTGAGCTCTGCTGAACCATGAAGAAGAAGAATTGATCGAGAATGTCTCAAACCATTCTCTACTGACCCGAAGTCAGTTTCATCTGAAGAGAGTGTGTCACATCACTCTTACTGACCCGAAGTCAGTTTTATTGATCCTAGATCAGTGTCATTGATCCCAAATCAATGTCACAAGAGAGTGTCTCAAACCACTTGTACTGATCCCAGATCAATGTCACAAGAGAGTGTCTCAAACCACTCATACTAATCCCAGATCAGTTTCATTGATCCCAGATCAATGGAGGTCATCCTAGCATAGGGAGTACGGTAGATACAACGATGCGTCCATCGATAGAACTACTATGGTCCCTATCCTTATTTCCCTGCTCATTGATCAGATGAGAGGTACTTCCCATGAGTCCCAGATTGCATGGGTAGGATGCCTCAACAGGAGAACTAATCATCCTGTCCATAGGAGAATGAATCATCCTGTCCAATGGATGCAACGGAGAACTAATCATCTTGGCTTACAGGAGAACTAATCATCCTATTCCACAGTTGCCACAAGAGAACTAATCATCACGGCCCACAGGAGAACTAGTCATCTTGTTCCACAGTTGCCACAGGAGAACTAATCATCTCGATTCTCGGCCCACAGGAGAACTAATCATCCTATTCCACAGTCGCCACGAGGTATCACAGGGGAAGGTTGAACCTGTCATCTTGTACATAGTGCACCACCAGGGAAGGGTGAGTCGCCCTGTGGTCGTATGTTGCTCCAGTAAGTACCCCAAGGCCCCCAGAGCTCCTAGAGCTCAATGCATGCAACATGCATGACCCTTATAAGAAGGTCTCTCAACGACTCCAAGTCGTTCAGGAAAGTCACAGATTTGACCTTTCCCCGGGGCTTTGACAAAATGTCTGCAACCTATACATCAGTCTCAATGCGATGGAGCCTCCTCGCTCATCGACTTCCCATATCCCAGGTAAGGCAGTATCTGATGTCTATCTGTTGGAGCAATCATCGAATACGAGATTCCTCAATAATCGAATCCCCCCTCTGGTTGTCAAAGAGAATCACAATGGTATTCATCATGTGTACAAACAAATCACTTAAGAGCTTATGCAACCATGCAGCTTCACACGAGATCATACTCATAGCTATGTATTCGATCTCGGCGGTGCTTATAGCAACCGACTTCTGCTTCCTGCTCATCCATGATATCGAAGCAGAATCCAAAGAGAACCAGCACTGAGAAGTGCTCTAGTGATCCTCCACACTGCTTGCCCAGTCAACATTTGAATAATCACGCAGTTTCATATTTCCGGCAATGTATCTCAATCCATGAGAGATTGTGCCCCAAAGATATCTCAAAAGATTCTTGGCACCATTCCAGTGAGGCTCAACCAAATATGAGCTCACCATGCTAATTGCAAAACATATGTCCGAACGGAAGTTCACCAAGAACATTAACGCGAATGAGTTTATGAAACTTAGAGGCATTTCCCAAATCTGGTCCGACATCACTACCATATAACTTCTGAAAGTTAAGTTCCTCTAGGTAGTCACAGGCTTGCAGGTTATCATTCCACATCCAGAATCCAACTCCCTCTTACTTTTGCAAATGAGAGGGTCTGCACCTATCAGAAATAGGTCGTCCTCATAAGGTGTTGGTATGAGAGGCTTATCATCCACAACCTTCGGGTAATGGTTTGGATCGGTTTCACTCCTAGTGAATCTCAGCTTCATCAGACAGCTATCAATCCTCTCATACTACGCCCCGAGTGTTTTGGTTCAAGCCATAGAGGGCTTTCTTCCACCTGTATACATGAGATTCCCGATCATGAATCTCAAACTCCTCGGGTTGTTCCAAACCTGTGGACCTACTGCATGAGGGGAATGGTCACCTTATAAAATTTTTCTTCGGTACATCTTAGACATGTACCTTCATGCTCTACTTGAATTCAGACATCCCTATCACCATTTGACTTACATCAGGTAGGGCCCCATAGATAGACCTCTGGTGTTATAGATGCGATATGTCAATTGACATGATCCCTAATGGACCATCCTGCAACTTGATACAACCTCGAACTCAAAAACATCTTTGAAATTTCTATTGTCAAACACGTACCTTTCCATTGATGAGTGCTACCTCGTAACCTTTGACTTCCATCGCTGAAATGGACACTAGGTTCTTCTTGCGATCAGGTACATAAAAGAGATTCTGTAAATGAATCGAGTTATCCTCATTCAATTGAGGGGTAACATTCCCTACACCCTTTCCGGGATAGGTGGCATCGACTCCAAGTATAGTCTCACCATTGTTTTCATCTCTACCAAATTAGAGAGTGCACCCTTCTATTCGATGAAGTGCCTTGAAGCACTAACATCAATAAGCTAGATTCCCAAAGAATCTGAAGGAGAGGGCCAATACAAGATAACTCTTCTTTATCTTATCAAAAACAACATTTTTTTCCTCATACCTGGGGTTCCTTGCTTTCTTTGAAGAGTCGGCCATTTCCTTGATGGCTTGCATTACCTGTCATTCCTTTAATCATTGAAGATGTCCCTGGAATGATTGTTATCTTCATCAAGAGATGTGTCTCTGCCATTCGAACACTCCTTTGCATAATGGCTGGCTGAACTTATTGCAACCAAGGCATCTGCCTTTCCTTCCACCCTTAGATCTGGACTTCCGAATGAAGTGATCTTTAGGTAGGCCATCAAAAACTTTTGCTGCGCTATTCTGATAATATTCTCTACTTCGGCTTCACCCTCGGTGAATTTGAAGAGGGATGAGGAATCCACAAATCCTTTTTTTTTTTCTTTCCCAACTGTCTTCGGTGATTGCTCTTTCACTCTTGCTTGGGCATTGTCTTCACCTCAAGCTCTGATACCATGTTAATTTTAGGTTTGTTCTATGCTTAAAGCAATTTATTTCAATTTTCACAGTTAGCTCCATATCTTTTCCAGATTAGCAATCAAATCAGCATTAAAGTAAACTGCAGATAGAACATAAACATAAATCGCAGAAGACAATCCAAGACAAGAGGACACAAGATGTGGCGTTAGCCAGGGAAAAACCCCAATGTGGGGAAACCCTTGATCAATTCTTCTTATATGTTCTTCAATAGTTCAACAGAGAGAGAGATAGTATGTTTACAACAAAAGTCAACACTTTGACTTATCTAGATAAGAGCATAAATCATCTCTAAGAAGATGATACATGAGATCAGTGGAAGACATGTTGCTTCAACTGATTCTCCAAGGTGACTCCTTCACCTATCGTTGCGCTGCATTTCGTCATCATGTTGCACCTCACTGCGCTGCACCATGCTGCACCCATCATCACTATGCTACATCTCATCACGCTTCATTAATCATGATTGTACCCATCATTGTACTGCATTATGTGCCATTGCTGCACCATGTTGCCATCTTGACCTATGTGTTGGTTGCACTTTGCTTGCTTGTTGTCCCTTGCTTGCTTGTTGTCCCTAGCATGCTTGTTGTCCTTAGCATGCTTGCTGTTGCATGCTAGTTGTCCCTTACATGCTAGCTGTAACATTGCATGCTAGTTGTCCCTTACATGGTAGCTGTAACATTGCATGCTTGGTGTATTTGCTGCTAAGTACCATACAAATGTCTCAATGTTAGTTAGTTGTCCCTTCCATGCTACTCTTTTTCCGAGGCAGATGCTCTGGCTGTTCCGGCAGTTCTCGGCAATTCTAGCTCTTCTCGGCAGTTTCGGCAGTTTCGATTGTTCCCGACCAAGCCATTCCAACAAAAACTGAGAAAAGTACATCCAATGCTTGAGCCTCTTATTAAAAAAGAGTTGAGGAAACTGTTGGATGCCCGGATCATATACAGAGTGTGACATTCAACTTGGCTGTCAAATTTGGTCCTAGTGAAAACGAAGTTCGAGGAGATCTGCTTGTGCGTCGATTTTCGAAATGTCAATCACGCCTCTGACAAGGACAACTACCTCGTGCCGTCCATTGAACAAAACTACAAACAATATCGGGGTCAGAAATGTTTTCTCTGTTAGACGGTTACTCAGGATACAACCAGGTTCTAGTTTCAGAGCCTGACAGACTTAAGACCACCTTTCGCATGAAGCGGGGCACGTTTGCATTCAGGTGAATGTCGTTTGGGTTAATCAATGCTGATGCAACATTTCAATGTGCTAGTGACATTGCATTCTGCGAGCTAATTGGACAAAACATCTTGATGACGTAACAATGTTTTCCAAATAGAGGTTAGACCACATACACCACTTAAAGAAAATCTCCAAGCGATGTCACAAGTATAGGATATCCGTAAATCCCAAGAAAAGTATCTTCACGGTGTCCGAGGGTAATCTCTTGGGCCACATTATTTCCAAAAGTGGGATTAAGGTAGACCCGGACAGGGTCAAAGCAATCACGCAGATTCCCTTCTCAGTGAACAAAAAGGCCATGCAATCCTTCTTAGGGAAAATCAATTTTCTCTGCAAGTTCATCTTTGACTACGCCCAGATTGTTAAGCCAATACAGGAGATGGTGAAGAAGGATGCAATTTATAAATGGGATAAAACGGAAAAGGATGTGTTTTCCCTTATTAAACAAGCTATAGCAGAAACACCCGCATTGTACAACCCATACTTCAATAAAGATTTCTTTTTCTACACCTTTGCTTCTGACACTTCTCTTGCCGTTGTACTTATTCAAAAGGATGATTTGAACAACGAGCGACCTATTTCTTTCATGAGTGCGAGTCTACAAGGACCTGAACTTAACTACCCTGCCGTGGATAAACAAGCCTGTGCAGTGTACAAGGCGGTAAAAAACTTTCGGCCCTATCTATTGAAAAGTCATTGCATTATCTTTGTCCTGCACCCAATAGTCAAATCATTGCTTGTTCAACAAGAGTTGGGTGAAAGGAGAGCGAATTTGATCATTGGTTTGCAAGAATATGATATAGAGATCAAGCCAGTTCACACAATCAAGGGCCATGGTCTTTATCGACTAGCAACAAAAGCAACAAACACAAAGGAAGAATAAGATCTTTCTAGATGGGAGCAAGAAATTGAGATGTACAACGTTGAGCGAGTCTCCCCCACTATTAGCACAAACTCTTGGTATGCTGATGTGTGCCAATACCCTGAGCACGACACCATGCCCTCTTACTTTTCCGCACGACAGTGGAAGGCACTCAGACTTAAAGCATTATCTTATCAGCTGGTGCATGGGGTGCTTTTCAGAAAGCACCACAACAGAATACTGCTCAGGTGTTTGGAAGCACAGGATTCAGAAAAGGTATTGCATGATCTCCACGATGGACCAGCAGGGGGACACTTTGTAGGCAACACAACAACGCATAAGGTCATGCGGGCCGATTCAAAGTTGCTCATGCTTACACCCGCAAATGTTCGGTTTGTCAAAGGTGTGCCGATAGAAACAAGAAGTCAATCGCCCCATTGCAGCGCATTGTAGTGGAAGAACCTTTTCAATAGTGGGGCTTGGATATTATTAGAGAAATATTTCTGCATTCATCAAAGTAGCACCGCTACATCCTTACTGCCACAGATTGCTACACACGGTGGACAAAAGCAGTTCTGCTCAAATAGGTGAATGATCAGGAAGTCATAAATTTCCTTTAGCAGAACATCATTTCCAGGTTCGACATTTTTTACTTCACTTTTTTCCACAATGCAACATACTTCTTATCACTAAGACTTTATGATTTTGCATTGGAAAATGGCATTATATTGAAGCATTCAACCAATTATTATTTGCAAGGGAATGGTCTTGCTGAATCCACGAATAAAAACCTAATCCGCATTATCAAAAAGACTATATTCTCTTAGCAGCGAAATTGGCACTCCGCTTTGGTAAATGCCTTATGGGTTGACCGAGTCACGCCAAAGTCTTCCCTGAATACCTCCCCTTATTTCTTGGTATACGAAAAAATGGCCATCCTCCCGCCCAACATCTACTTGCCTGCCCTCTATCTCTCACAAGAATCCCAAGGCAAGTTGTGTGTGTTAGTGCAACGTAGGATGGACACCCTTCGCAAGCTACAACAAGAAAGGTTGAAAGCAAAAGAAATCTTTTCACTTCACCAGAATCATATCAAGAGGTGGTTCGACAAGAAGTCTGCACGAAAGAACAACTTCAGTGTGGGTGACTTAGTCTTGAAGTGGGATAAAGCCCACGAGGACAAAGGCAAACACACTAAGTTTCAGTTCCTGTGGATTGGGCCATTCACAATTCATGAAAGGCTTGTCCAACACACTTCTCGCCTTCAATCACTTGACGGGAATTGACTCTCTCCATATCAATGGACAAGTCTTAAATCATTACTTCCAATGAAGATCTGGGGTTGTGCCCTACACTGTGTACAGTCTTTTCTTTCTTGTTTGCTTGAGTTTTGTTTTGTTTTCGTCATGTGAATAAGTGTTGTGCATGTACATGTTGTGGCTTCTAAGTATGTGTGTGGTCGAACTCTAAAGAGTCTTGTGACGCTTCAACATTTGGCTAAACTTCTGTTAATCTTCCTTGTGTTGGTTATAACTTTTGGCTGATGAAGTTCTGACGGAC
Source organism: Pinus taeda (assembly GCA_000404065.3). NCBI lineage: Eukaryota > Viridiplantae > Streptophyta > Pinopsida > Pinales > Pinaceae > Pinus > Pinus taeda. The sequence goes on along the minus strand of APFE031599149.1, from coordinate 185,288 downwards.
AATACGATCCATCTGTAAGGAGAGTTTTGGTCCAAACATGAACCCATGTCTATTCCGGAAATGTCATACACACACTCGGTTTTTATATTTTGTGTCTTGATGCTTATCCAATTAGTAGAAGCGGAGAAGGGGTAAATCTAAATGAACAAACCTAAATTAGGGGTCTCTATATGCTTCTTTGAAGGAACAACTTCTTCTGCTCTCAATAAGTCGCGATCCCTCTTCCGCCCCAAAATAAATAAGTGCCAATGCACAATTCTCTTTAAAATAAATAAATAAAGGCGAAAGAAGAGAAAGGCTTCTTGCGCAGAGAGGTGGATCAAGCAACTCTGTCGGGATACTGTCCAAGCTTGCTGGCAGCGAAGCAATGTTTGTGTTTCTACGTGACTCTGATAGGGTACTGTCCAGGCCTGCTGGCAGCGAAGTAACACCAGAGATGAAAGATTATACTCTGAAAATCTTAAGCTCGCGAGCTACACTACCCTTCCCAACTCGAAACATTGAGATATCACTGAATCTTATGCTGTGTTCAACCGAGAAGGCATAAGGGGGACCGTGTCTATTTGTGGGGTAATTGGGAAGACCAAAGTAATCTACACAATGAATCAACACTCCCTGAAGAACTGAGGCCCTGCACAGAAGAAGTTAACCGAGGTAGAGAAGCTGGAGTTCAACCAGTGTGTTGCCAAGTGTTGTAGTCGCTACAACACCCTCCAAAATTTTGGCTTAAACTCAATTTTAGAGCCTCCTTTGTTGGTCTTGTACATTGTTGTTGCAAACCTTAACTCCATCCGAGTGACGAGTTATTAAAATAATTGATATTTTTAATGGGTTCCTACGTCTAAACTTAAGGAAAAATAAAAATATTAATGGGTATTAATAAAGATATGGGTTAGAAGCTTCTAAGAGACAAGGATCAAGTCTATTTTAATCTTAACCGTTGATTAGAGACTTAATCGCGGCTGCTGATTCATCAACAGGAAAAGTATAAGAGAAGACTTGAGAGTCATTTGGAGACACACTGGGCAAATACTCAGTATCCCGGGGGAAATTGATTCTCAGGGAGAAAGATTTTGATTTCAGAGGGGGAGTTGCAGGGTGAAGGAAGAAGAGGGTTTTAGCAGCAGTCAGGGACTAAGGAGGAGGTGACGCAATGCCTCAGAGAGAGAGCAGAGGGAGAGCTCTGATGCAGTGGAGGCTAAGGGGTTGCAGTGACTCAGTGGAGGCTAAGGGGACTCAGGGGTGTCAGAATCTCTCCTAGCTGAGGAGGAAAATTATCCTAGGTGTTTTCTTGAAGGTTTCTCTATGTACTGCAAAATTATTCCTTGTAAAGAGATTGTTGCTGAAGAATAATAATAAACCCTCATCTGTGCACCAGTTTTCCCACATTGGGTTTTTGCGGAGACAATTGTCCAAAAATAACTGTGTTGATGTGATTGATTCTTATGCTTGTATATCACTACTATTTTTCTCTATGCTATTATGTGATAATTGCAGTAGAATTTATTTTAATGTTTGCTGAAGGGTTTTGTAAACAACTTATTGTGAGAAATAAGTAGGAGAAATAAATTAGTTACTGTAGTAGAATTTCGTGTTAGAAATTTTCACACAGGCAACCCAAAGTAGTATATTTCAGAGTTTCTGCGAGTGCCAGTGATGGTTCCAGACCTATCAGAGGCTCAAAGGGTATATACTTTCATTGAGGGCTTACTTGAGCCCTTGCGTGGACTGGTGAAGTCACATAGACCCTCCACGTTGCAGGAGGCAGTATTGTGCACTAGAGATCTATAGGGGCCAATCCCCAAGACCAGAGTGCCTTTCCCTGCACGGACCCCTTTCCCACAGAAGGGGCATGACACTAGACCCCCAACTCAGAGAACCACCCAGGGACGGGGGCAGTTGGATGATTTGACATGGAAGGACCTCAAGAGGAGGAAGTTGTGCTTCACTTGCCGGGAGCCCTGAGCATCAGGGCATCGGTGCACGGCTGGCAAAGCACATTATATTGAGGTCTTTTCAGACAGTGACCAGGAGGACGAGTTGGAGCAGGAGTGTGGTGTGGGAGATGGTGAGAGTCCGACAAATAGGGGACCACCACCACCACCTCCACAAGGAGGGCCATCCTTTGCCCCATCTGGGGGAGTCCTTGCTTCTTTATCCGAGGTCCCCGAATTCCTGACATTGAGGATCAGAGGCACTATACAAGGATAGCGGGTGTCGGTCTTAGTTGACAGTGGGGCTACCCACAACTTCATAGATGCCTAGTTAGTTTAGAGGAGGGACGTCGCCACGGCTGAGTTTGAGGGCTTTTCAGTCCTAGTACCAGGTGACCGTACCATGCTGTGCACTCGGTATGTGCCTGCTTTGACAGTAGTTATGTGGCACCTCGATGACAGACCACTTCTTTGTGGTCGATGTGCTAGACATCAATGTGGTGATGGGTGTCTAATGGCTGTATTCTTTTGGGCAAGTCATTACTGATTGGAAGAAATTGGAGATGGTGTTCACCGGGCCGGATGGCAAATCAATAGTTCTTAGATGCATGCATTCATGTCCACCCTAGACAGTCTCAACACATAGGATGGAGGCAGATCTGTGACATGGGGACATAGCATGGGCAGTGGAGCTGAGGGTTTCAGTGGTTGGGGGATAGGTCCAACTACCACCACCAGGCCTTGTTGGATAGATACGTAGTGGTGTTTGGGGATATTCCACCAGAGCAGCCGTTAGACAGGGATTCGAGCACACTATTGAGTTGGAGCCGGGTGGGCAGGTGGTGATCCTAAGGCCTATAAGGATGAGATTGAGAGGGCCATCAAAGAGTTGTTGGCATTGAGCCATATCAGGGCAAGTTCTAGTCCCTTCGCTTCTTCAGTAGTGTTGGTGAAGAAGGGTGGAACCTTATGCATGTGCATTGACTATCGGGCCCTCAATCAGAAGACACTGAAGAACCGGTATCCCATCCCCCGCATAGATGGGTTGATGGATGAACTAAGAGGAGCCAAGTACTTCTCTAAGATCGCTCTGCGTTCGGGATAGCACCAGATCAAGATGAGGGATCAGGACATCCCCTAGACATCTTTCTGGTGCCATTATGGGCACTTTGAGTATTTGGTCATGCCATTTGGGCGGACCAACGCTCTGGCTCCCTTCCAGTCATGTATGAACCATGTATTTTGGAGGCAGTTGAGGAGATTTGTGCTGGTTTTCTTCGATGATATTTTGATTTACAACAGGACTTGGGAGAGCATCTCCAGCACTTGGAGGAGGTGCTGCGTATTCTGGAGGAGCAACAATTTTATGCCAAACTGTCGAAGTGCGAGTTTGGCTTGATAGAGATGCTCTGCTTAGGGCATTTCATTGGTGCAGATGGGGTGAAGGTCCATGAGGAGAAGATACAAGCTATCCATGATTGACCAGTACCCAAAGATGTGACAACGTCGAGGGGTTTCTTGGGTATCTGCACTTATTATAGGAAGTTTGTCAAGGGGTTTTCACAGTTGGTAGCATCCTTGACCGATTTGACCAAGAGAGGGGCTTTCACATGGACTGATGAGGCACAAGCAACCTTTGATCGCCTCATGGAGGTGATGAGCAGTTGTTTGGTTTTAGCACTTCCAGATTTTTCCCAGCCCTTCACCATGGAGTGTGATGCATTCGGGGAGGGAGTTGGAGTAGTTCTATCACAGGATGAGCACCCCATTTCTTTTGAGAGTCGGAAGCTCTTACCACATGAGCGGTCATATTCTATATATGGCAAAGAGATGCTGGCCATCATGCATGCATTGGCCAAATTCCAACAATATTTGGTGGGCAATAGGTTTCGGGTGAAGACTGATCACAACAGTCTTCGTCACTTCATGGGGCAGCGCGGCCTCAACGACAGACAACAAAGATGGGTCAACAAGGTGCTGCCCTATGACTTAGATATAGAGTATGTGCAGGGAAAGCACAATGTGGTGGAGTACTCCAAGGACAGGAGGGCATGCTAGATCTTGGAGGGTACCCATGTAGATGAGTGCTACTGAGTGATGGACGAGGTCATCTACTACAAGGGGCGCATATTTTTGGTGCCCAACTCGCAGTTGAGGGAGAGAGTGCTCTAGGCAGCACATGGCTCGCCATTGTTAGGGCATCAGGTGTTCCAGAAAACATACATTGCGGTCAAGGGGAGATTCACATGGAAGGGCCTCAAGGGGGACGTGCTAAAGCACGTACAGGGATGTGAGGCATGTCAGTGGAACAAGGGGGAGTTGATTCACCCTGCAAGATTGCTACAACCACTTCCCATCCCTAAGGGGAATGGGAAAGCATATTCATGGATTTCATCACGGGGCTCCCCACAGTGTAGGGCAAGGATTGCATTTATGTAGTGGTCGACTAGTTAACCAAGTATGCCCACTTTTTTGCCATCTCCACTAGGTATTCGGTTGCACAAGTTGCAGCGTTGTTCTTTAGGGAGATCTTCGGGTTACACAGACTTTCTAAGAACATTGTGAGTGACAGGGATAACAGGTTCATGAGAGGCTTCCGGCAGGAGCTTTTCAGGTTGGTCAGTACCGAGCTCACTCCTAGCATGAGCTACCACCCCTAGATAGAGCTAGTTAATCAGTGGCTGGAGGGGAATTTGAGGAACTACGTGACGGGACAATAGAGGGCTTGGATTCGGTGGCTGCATTTGGGTGAGTACTGCTACAACACCACCCATCACATGTCTATTAGTATCACTCCGTTTCGTGCCTGGTATGGATATGGTGCATTATCTTTCGTTGATGTTGCTTTTGGAGATAGCTGGGCCCCAAAGGCCAAAGATTGGATCCAAGAGAGCCAAGACATCCTCAAGGTTCTCAAGGATAACTTAGTGACAACACAAAACCGTCAAAAGGTGTAGACAGACCGACACTGAACAAAGAGACATTTCGAGGAGGATTTGGTGTACCTCCGGTTGCAGCCGTACAGACAATCCACATTGAAGCAGAAGGGGGCCGAGAAGCTACAACCCTGCTTTTATGGGCCATACTGTATGATCAGGTGAGTTGGGGAGGTGGCCTATGAGTTGGAGCTGCCTTCGGGGAGCAGGATTCACAATATATTCCATGTCTTGTGCCTTAAAAAGGTGTTGGGGCAACAATTGACAGCAATAGTAGAGTTACCCCCACTGGATGATGAGGGCCACTTGGTTTTGGAGCTTGAGACCATCCTGGATAGGAGGGAGAGGAAGTTGAGGAGCAGGACCATCAGGGAGTTCTTGGTACACTGGAAGAACTTGCCAGATGAGGATGCCACCTGGGAGGGTGAGCACATTTTGGAGCACCAAGCTCTGAAGTTGCTCGAGGGCAAGCAACATTTGGGAGGGGAGGACTGTCATGTCCCTTCCCAATGACATTTGTAACATGTTTATCTCTACACAATTTTGCCCATTTTTGGCCAAGGAAAACGACCCATTAGTTTCGACTTAGGGACTTAGGAGAATTTCGGCTAAATTAGATTGCTAGTGAAAGGTGGGGGCCACCCACGTGGGAATTCAAACTAGGCCATTCGAATGGCTTGGAGGGAATTTGAATAGCTGATTGGAGGGGTCCACATGATGCAAGGAAGGCCCACGAAGTCATAAGGAGGAGGAGGCTCTCATTTGGTTCATTCATTCATCCTTGTACATCAAATTTACTTGAATGTTTGCTCGAGCTGCTTAGCCGAGTCAATTGGCTGTTTAGCCACGAATCTCTTAAGCGGGAGATTCAACCTTACCTTTGGGGGACTTCGAGTGCCACCCTAGGAAGGCAGTTCCACAAGCATTTTCAGGAGTTTCGGGTAGTATCTACAACACAGTCACTCAGCTACATTCAGGAAGTGAGTATTTCTTGGCCAACACTGAGAACACACAGAGGGAGATAGAGCCACCTTGGATCAACCAATTGCCGGATGAGCCAAGGAACCTAAAGGTCAGTACTGGGCCAACATTCAGTGAGAGTTTTGGAGCTAGAGAAGCCAGCAACCTAGTAGTTCGAATTCCAGGTCTGGGAGATAGCGTAGAGGGCCAATTCAACAATTTCGTGGGTATTGAGGGCAAGAGCTATTGGCTGGAAACTCATCTGGGAAGTGAGGAGCTTTGTAGGAGGGATCATCTTAGAGTTTTGGGGCACTTTCCAAGAGGTTTTACAGCCTCGATCCTGCAAGCCGAGTTTTGTAGTTGCAGCTGAGGTTGGGCTCCTTGGGGGTCGAATTTCAGAAGTCTGAACCAGCTCAATTCCTTTGTGGGTTTTCTGGGTTTAGGCCAAGGAGTAAGGAGCCGAAATATCATTATTTTCTGAGCACGGGAAGCAGTGATTCTAGCCCTTCGAAGTTAGCAGACAGAGCAGTTTTCTGGGCATCGCAGTTCAGTTTGGTGCAGCAGTTGTAGCAACCTTCAGTTCAACATTTGCTCACCTGGATTTTGTCATGCTTGTCCATTGAGACAAGCCCAGGTGCACCATTTTATTTACTGTTGTATTTTGCTCTTGATGAAGTAATAAAATGGGTCAACAGTTCTCCATGGGTGCTTAATGTCTATTTTGTTTTTTTGATTGTTGGATTATTTGCATGCTTTGTATATCACTTATATTCCTGTTTAGGAACATTACACCATTAGCCACTTCTATCAATATAGGGAACATCTTTAGGGGACTTGGTCTAGTTAGATATCAGAAGGTGATTGGAGTTTGAAGTGTTAATATGACCTTAATATCCATGTTTGGTCTTGTTAGGTGGTCCACAACAACTTAGGCCTTAAGGGCACCCACTCCATAGGTACCCAGGCCTTTTGGAGAGATTGATGACTCAACAGATGCATAGTTGCCCACTTGCATTAGAGTATTGGGCCTTATGATGACTTGAGTAGATGATGCATGTCCTAGAGCACCCCATGACCTCTTCTTTGGCCCAACACAGAGGATTCTTGATGATTGCGCCATTGGTCCGTCATGCCCCCAGGCTAGCCTTGACACTACTTGATGGGCAAGCCATGATTCAAAGCCTAGATGAGGATGGTCTTCCATGAGATGACTAGGGAGGGCTTGTTGCACCTGATGGAGCCCTAGCGCTGGAGAGAAGAGGCCTTGCGTTGACCATTGGGGACCCATGGAGATGACATGGTGACACCCCAACTGGATTTGGGACCCTAGAGGATGATTTTAGGTGGATTTGAGGGACACTCCTCAAATGTTGAATGATCTTGGCACACAAACACATGTTCAACCTTCATCACAACATGACATGGCATTTGGGGCCGAAAAAGGACACGACGTTAGCATTTCTGAAGCTTACGACTCATATGTGTGGGGCATTAATGGCATGTTTTAGCATTGAGCTAGTGGGTTGGCTTGTAACCCAGGGTTTATTTGTTGTCAAAGTTGTTTTAGGGGCTTCATTAACTAAAATTAGTTAAGGTAAAACCCATATAAATAGAGGTCACCTCATTGTTGTTTCTTATCATCATTTGTGGAGTATTTTGACCTAACTAGAGGATTTTGGCCTAGTTGTTGTGACTTGAAATCTTGTGGAGATGTGATCTATTGTGGATAAATTTACTCTTGGGGACTATTTCTTGTTGTGGGGACATCACTTTGGGATAATAAAGGACTTTTTCATGCATATCTTGTGAGTATTCTTTTACTGTTCCTTATCTTTTTGATGGTTGTTGCTAGTGTTTCTGTGTTCTTGTTAAATTGAATATTTTTCTATGGAATCTTGGCCAACATGGTTAACGAGAGAATGTATGACATCCCTTGAAGATCTTCAAGAAAACTCTCTTCATGATTTTATCCCCTCATAAAGTGGTAGTAGCTAGGGGTTTGAAAACTAGGGTTTTTCATGCCCTTACTCCATACCAAGGTTTGATATTTTCACTATATAGTTTCCCTTAGAGTCCATCACCCAAGGAACAAACACTAACATCCACGTACATCATTGAAAACCTTTCTAAACCTAAATTTCACTCTCTTCTGCATTTTCGGCCCTTGAAGGCAAGCGTTAGGCTAGGGCATAGGGCTGAATTCAACTAGGAGTGCGTTGGCTTGTTGTGAGGTCATACACATGGACTGAGTTGTATTGCATCAAAATCTAGCCTTTTCCATGGTAAATGTTGCCTCCTTAGGGCTGAGGTCACAAGCCCTAGGTAATTTTGCCCTAGGAAAACTCTAACCTAACCCTAGGCTTCAACTTAGGGCTTTTTGAAGGCTTGTTGCTCCCATTGTTGATCATATCAATCTTTAACAAGCCTTTTCTCGGTCTTATGCACCTTGGCAAGCCATTATCCTTGATTATTCATTAAAACATTGGTCATAATTGCCCCTGATAGGCCTCTTGAAATGCACATTTTTCCTTGTCCTTAAGTTGAGTGCCTTTCTTAAGACTATCCATTTGTCACCTTTGAACCATAGACTTAGAATACCTATTATGTGACCCATACCAGGAAGCCTCCCTTGCAATGAAAGTCCACTAAAAAGCAGGAGGTGGTGTGCTGTGTTGATAATGGGCCTCCACCTCAAGTGTTGTCACATGGTCTAGTCCTTGTCTTGTGAGGCTTCTCATGAGACCTACTAGATTTTGAGGCAACAGGCCCCACCAGATAGAAACCGATAACCAAAACAAAACATCATTTTGAAGATTTATTGGTAGTGCTGAGCAGCAGCTGAAAATTTGGTATTTGAAAACTCATAACAGTAGAGTAATTTGGCATTTTTTTCACTGGATTCGACTTTGAACACATTGGGGAGGCATTCTAAAGTTGATTTTTAGTTTTCTTAAAAACAATTGTAACAGAAATGTATTTTGGGCAATTTCTTAATGGAACATTTGTTGGAAGCCTGTAACAGAAGTGCTTTTCTGTATGTGGAACTTAAAATTTTCAGTTTTCAATCTTGTATGGATGATTAGTCTTCAGGTTTTGTGTAGCAAATATAATTGTTCCAAGAGAAATGAGAAATGCAGGTTCAGAAATAAAAAATTTTGATTGGACATTTGGTTGTGTATTCTGTTGTATAACTTTTTATGCTTGTTGTACTTGACATTTTTGAGCAGCAACCATTACTGTCACTCATAGCAATCATGACCCTAAGTACAAGATTACAATGCATTCAGCAGATGCACCGTTTCATCCGGTGAGTCGTTTTTGTGAATTTTTTCATCCTCATTTCAGTCTAAAATGTAAAGATACTTGTTATTTTTTCTAATTGTTAGAATGCAAAATAAATTTACAAGTGAAAAGAAAGTTAATTTACTTTAATTATCCTGTTTTTTTTAATAACTGAAATGGTTATAGTTTGTATTAAAAAGGAGCTGCGGCCAAACTGGACAGCTTTATAGTACAAAGCTTGAGAAAGATTAAAGCTTGTAGTTCTTCTGCCCTCCCATCAGTTGAGGGGGCAGAAGACATACATTCCTACATAGTCTTTTTCTGTTATATTCCTGAGTGCAAGGATACATTCTTACAAATTGATTGCACAATAGAATGCAAAAACATTACATGATTTTTGTTTGTGAATCAACTGTTAGCTGATGGCCCAAGAGAATATTTGATGAAGCCTCATATTCTCTTTGATCTCAGCTGGATTTTCCTATCCCTTGTGAGAGGACAGATGGGATTTGGGGCCTTAACCAAAACTCTGGAGAAAGTAAGAGATCCAAATGTCTTAGACAGATGGGCATCCAGCATTGGAACATCAGGAGGGGCTACATTCTTTCCTAGATCTTCCTCCTCTATTTCCTCTGCTTTCTCTTCTTCCTCTATTCCTCTTCTTCCTGTCCCTTATTTGTTTCATTCTCTTCCAATGGGGCATTGGCCGCTGTAGTCACACGGAAAGGATCCACATCATCTTTAAGATGAGCTGTTCCAGAGTTGGTGTGGGAGATTAATGGATTTGCTCTGCCTTCAGGATATCTGGATTTAGATTTAGGATATCCCAATGTTCTTTCTCCCCCTTCATTTTCTTTATCTGATTCATCTAGATTTCCAAGAATTTCAAATTTATTCTTGCTTGAATTGGACAACCTCTCTTTGGAAGGTTTAGATAGCTGTGGTCCCTTATGTTGGAGATTTCTAGCCTTATCAGGAGCCATCCTGAACTTGGCTTCTTTTTACCAGTGTTGCTTTGGAGGAGGTTGCTCCTCTTGGAGTTTCAAGCAGTTTTTGGCAAAATGTCATAAACATGGCATGCAGGGCACTTGAATGGAATCTGCTCATAATCAAGGGTTTGCTGGTGGCTCCACCCATCTGTTGATTTTTGTGTATCATTGGGATTCGGGAGGTATTCTTGCATGCCTACAAGTTGGTAGGAAGAAGACAAGTTGGCCCAGAAGGAAGACAATTTGGCCAGCCAGTGAAGGGACGTGTCCCTTGGGTTATCACACCCCTCGAACGTGTCCCTTGTTGAAGTATGTAAATAGGCTCGGTCTTGATAATGACATATGTAATCATGATTTTATGTATTTGTTGTAAAGAGAAAAATAAATTTATTATTGTAATTCTTGAGGCATGGGTTTCATGCTCGAGAGAAATTTGTTTTTATAGGTCAAGCACCCATTGAGTGCTTCTAGGGCTTGTCAGTGAGTCTATAGGTCAATTGAGTCATTGTCATGTATGGAAGACCCTTTTGGGCATGTTACATCTTGTAAAGAAAAATTATGTAAAGTCAAAAGTGTCAAATAGACCCTCCAAGACCTTGTCATCATCAAAAGAACAAGTCGGCCTTCATGAGTGGACAAGTTGACCTAAAGGAAGCAATTCATACCCCTAGAAAGCTTATATATATATGAAGGAACTCGACCACATTTGGACAAAAAACAAGCAAGTTCGATCTCCTCAAGAAAGAAGCTAGAAGAGGACGAAAATCAAGGATAAGAAGAAAAGCAAGATTGAAGTTTTGGGCCTCTCTCTTTCTCTTTTGTTAGGGTTTCTAAAGTTGCTAGGCAAGTTGACGTACTCTAAAGTTGCTGGGCAAGTTGAAGTACTGGAAAGTTTTTGGGCAAGACGATGTTATGCTCTTGACCTGCGAGAAGATGGTAGAATATCAAATATACGAAGAAATACAACCCAAAAGACAGAACAAAATGAGAAAAAACAGCAAGTATTTTATTATTTAGAGATGAAAGCTATGTTCACTTGCCTCTTCGAGGGGGGCAACCTCCAACAGAGCAGAGCTCGATTACAAAATAAGACACGATGCTCCTCAATGGGGAGTCTCTACCCTCTATATAGGATTCATACATGCAATACCATGGGTCAGTGCCATGGTTCTCTCAATACCATCTATCTAATACCATGGCCTGTTTGCAACTAACTGTGGTCCCTTTCTTTAAATGCGGGTCAGCCACTTACAATTATTAATACGGGTTTTATTGACTCTTTAACTAACTATAACTATGACTTAACCCTATTACATAAATAAAGGGGTTAGGGTTGGACTCTAACATGCCCTCCCCCATAAAAAAACCTTGTCCTCAAGGCTGAAGCTGCAGGAAATGCTAAAGAATAGTGGCTGGTTCCCATGTCGCATCTTTTGGAGAGGTGTCTTTCCACTTGACAAGGACTTCCTTGATCGTGCTGCCGCGCAGATGTCGTTCTCGCGTGTCAAGGACCTGTTCAGGTTGGCGCTAGAGTGAACTTTCTTCATCCAATTCAGGTAGACTGGTTTGAATTCTGCAATTGTTCCCCACCACTTTCTTGAGGCATGATACATGGAAGATGGGATGGATCTTTGCAGTTGGTGGCAAGGCTAGCTTGTAGGCTACTTCTCCAATGCGCTAAAGTATTTGATAAGGTCCGTAGAATTTTGAAGCTAATTTCTGACAACCCTTGTCTTTGAGTGATGTTTGCTTGTATGGTTGCAGCCTCAAGAATACCTGATCCCCTTCTTGAAATGTGCGCTCTGAACGATGTTGGTCTACCTGTTGCTTCATGCGATTCTGAGCTTGATGGAGATTATCTTTGAGACAGGCTAGCATGGTTGCACAGTTCTGTAGGAGTTGATCCACTGCTTGCACCTTAGAGCATCTAGGGATATAAGAAGTAGGTGAAGTTGGGAGTTGACCATACACTGCTTCATATGGAGTCATCTTGGTGGTGGCATGATAGTTAGTATTATACCACCATTCAGCTAGAGGTAACCACTGTACCCATTGATGTTGCTTTTCTGAAGTGAAGCACCTTAGGTAGGTCTCCAAACATTTGTTGACTTCTTCAGTTTGACCATTAGTTTGGGGATGATAGAAAGTACTTAGTTGTAGTTGGGTGCCTTGTAGTTTGAAAAGTTCTTGCCAAAAGTTACTGGTGAAGGTCGGGTCATGATCAGACACAATGGAAGTGGGCATGCAATGCAGTTTGAAGATCTGATCCATGAAAGCTTGAGCCACCAAAGTGGGGGTAAATGGGTGGGGTAGGGTGCAAAAATGAGCATATTTAGAAACTCTGTCCACGACCACCATGATGATTGACTGGTTGCTTGACTTCCGAAGACCAGTAATGAAATCCATAGAAACATTCGTCTAGATTGAGGTAGGGATGGGCAATGGTTGTAAGGTGCGTGGGGGCTTCACTGTTTCTCCTTTGTGGCATTGACACACATCACATTCAGTTGCAAAAGTAAGAATGTCAGTTTTCATGCCTGTCCAAAAGAAGGAACGACAAGTGCGAGCATAAGTCTTCTGAAAGCCTGCATGGTCTACAGTGGGAGATGAGTGTAACTCTGCCAAAATGTGCGTTTTGAGGGTGGATGTCAGCGATATCACTACTCTATCCTTGTAGCGAAGAATCTCATCCTTCCAAGAGTAGCCCACTGTGGAATTAGGATTTGCGCTCAAGTTATTAATGAGTTGGGAGAGAGAGGGATGTGAAAACCATTCCTTGTGGGCTTCTTCAATCCAATCTGGGAAGGGAAGAGAGATTGATAGTAGGGTGCTATCATCCTCAAATTGGCGTGATAAAGCATCCGCTACTACATTTTCGCGCCCTTTCTTGTAAATTATCTCATAATCATATCCCAGCATTTTGGCCAGCCATTTATTTTGCTGGGGCGAGGATAGACGTTGCTCCAAAAAATATTAGAGGCTTTGATGGTCTGTGCGGATTTGGAAATGCCGCCCCAATAAGTATGGTCGCCAGGTGTCTACTGCATGTAAGATGGCCATCATCTCCTTCTCATAGGCAGATTGTCCCAGATGTTTCCCACTTAGTTGTTGGCTGGTGAAAGCCAAGGGTCGGCCTTCTTGCATTAAGACAACCTCAATACCAGTACCTGAAGCATCACATTCAATCACAAAAGATTTGGTGAAGTCGAGTAGTGCTAATACGTGAGTGGAACACATGGCTTGTTTGAGAGCCATAAACGCCCGTTGTCCTTCATCAGTCCAGAGGAATGAATTTTTCTTGAAAAGGTTAGTGAGGGGTCCAACAATGCGACCATAATTGCGGACAAATTTGCGATAGTAATCTGGGAGACCCAAGAATCCCCTCAAACTCTTCAAGGTCTTTGGTTGGGGCCAATCCTGCATTGCCTGGATCTTTTTGGGATCCACCCTGACACCTTCATGACCCACAATGTGGCCCAAATACTCGACTTCTTCCATGCCAAAAGAGCACTTGGACAGTTTGAGAAATAATTTATGCTTCCGGAGCAGTTGCAAGAACAGGTCTACAAGTTGAAGATGTTTTTCCCAGGTGAGGCTGTAGATGAGAATGTCATCAAAGAAAACGAGGACAAATTTTCTGAGATATGGTTTGAGTAGGTGATTAATGAGGCTCTGAAAAGTGGATGGGGCATTACAGAGACCAAATGGCATGACCAAGAGTTCATAATGGCCTTCATGAGTTCGGAAAGCAGTCTTGGGAATGTCTACTTCTTTCATGCGTATTTGGTGATAGCGCGAGTGAAGATCTAGCTTAGTAAAGAATTGAGCACCATTTAGTTCATCCAGCAAATCATCAACAACCGGGATAGGGAATTAATTTTTGGCTATGAGCTTGTTGAGGGCCTTGAAGTCTGGACACATGCGCCATTCCCCATCTTTCTTGAGCACCATGACCACTGGTGTGAGTAAGGATTGATGCTAGGACGAATGACACCGGCTTCCAGGAGTTCCTTGATGATTTTTTCGATTTCATTCTTTTGGGCGAAAGGATATCTATATGGGCACACATTCGGCGGTTGTGCCCCTCGGACCAAAGTGATGCTATGATCATGTTCCCCTCTAGAGGGTGGAAGCTCTTTAGGTTTGTCAAAGACCTGCTGGTGGCGGTTCAAGCCCTGTTGCATCTCAGGATGAATATGAAGAGTAGTGGGCTCAATGGCCTGGATGGCATTAAATTGGGCGATAACTCCATGATGGCGCTTTTTCAACAACTTTTCCATTTTATGCGAGCTGATGATAGAAGGAGTACCTTCCTGGAGTCCACGGAGGGTATGCATGTGGTCATTCTGCTTAAAACTCATATATAACTCCCGGAAATCCATTGTGATTGGGCCTAGTGTGCAAAGCTATTCAGCATGCAAGACATTGTCACAACCACCCATGTTGATGGCAAACATGTGGGTCTTTAGGTGGTAATCTCCCATCTGAAGTTTGATATTTTCGCAGCGGCCTTCACATTTCATTGTCCCCCCATCAGCAATCTGGACCTAGAAATTAGAGACTGCCCTGACAAAACGATGAACAGCTTCGGGCTCTCCCTAATGGATAAAGTTATGAGTGTTGCCACTATCAATTAATACTACTACATGGCGATGTTTAATAAAACCTCTGATTTTGAGAGTTTGGGGCGCAAAAATGCATGCCAAAGCATGTAGCGAGATAATTGGTTCTTCTGGTGTCGCTGGGAGCTTATTATCCTGCTGGGTGTCCTCATCTTCCTCCTTTGGTCCCTTAAGGGGTGGGGCTTCCTCAGATGAGCTGTGATTAATAACATCAATTTGGAAGAATTTGGGTTCCTTGCATTTATGCCTCGGGGAGTATTTGTCATCACAGTAGTAACACAATCCTTGTTTTCTTCTTTCAACCATTTCTGCAGGGGACACCTTTTGAACCTTAAGTGTTTGGGTAGTACCCTGAGCTTGGGTGGGGCGCCCCTTGGCTATGAAATTTGGACAAGGCGACTGGGCAGCTAAAGCACGTTCCACTTCAATAGCCTTTTTGCAAGCACCTATCCATGTGGGTGGGTGGTGCATCCGGACATGGGCTTGGATGGCTTCTTTGACACCATTTATAAAACATTCCAAGTAGAATTCATCTCCCAGACCTTCTGTGCAGATGGCCAGTGTCTCAAAGGCTGCAATGTAGTCTTTTATTGTGCCTGTCTGTCGGAGCTTAGTAAGACGACCCAAAAAATTAGATTCGCGGTCAAAGTGGTCACAAATGGATTTTGAGAACACCTGCCAAGTAATTTTCCCGGGATAGCATTTCCGATGCCACTGCCACCAGTGCCATCTCTCTTGGTCCAAGTAAAGGCCTCCCACACGTAGTTTAGTTTCATCATCTACTATGTCATTCATAGTGAAATATTGGTCCATTTGTGCTACCCATACTGTTTGATTAGAGCCATCAAATTTGTACATGTCCAGCTTGGGTGGTCGAGGGTGGGAATGTTGGTGATTTCCATGGAAGTGAATATGATGGCTAGATTCGCCTTCAAGGTCTTCATTAAACCCATTGGCCTTCGATTGCAACCCCGACTTGTCCCTTGTGAATGTGTCCATGAATTGCTGCATTTGGTCCGCTAGGCTCTTGAAAGAAGGCAACTATTTTTCAAGGCTCTCGATCTTCTCGTTGGCCATGGCTTGAGCTCTGGTATCTACCATACACAGATCCTGGTCACTTGTCGTCACTTTGAAAAAATTTGGGACCACCCGAAAATTGAAGCTGACAAGTGAATGGTACCACCTCGTTCAGCTCATCGTCCTAATTCTTATGGGCTAAGTCTCTTATAAGCGTCTTGGGAAGGCCTTCGACTTTTTTTTTTTTACTCCGAGTGGAGTTTTACTCCCCGCTTATCAACACTGCAGTGGCTAATTTCCAGAAAACTTAATCTTGCCCAATGTCCTGCGAAAATCGCCCCAGGGTATAGGAGCCATAAGCCTCCTTGCACAAATTGGTCAGATCTCCCTGTGAAACCCTCAACTACTGAATGTGAGTTGGACTATGGTGGCAACAGAACCCGAGCTGCTAGATCTGAATGGTACTGTGGTGGTAGACCCTCAATTGGTGGATCTGATTGTTGCAGCAGCGACAAAACCCCAACTGCTAGATCTGATCTGGCAAAGAAGATAATGGGCAATCTTCAGAGAGACGAGGGAGCTATGGTCTTAAGGAGTGTCAGGTGCTACAGATCACAATATACATAAGGGTCCAACAGTGGTACTCGGCCTAATCTTTTAGGGCACTAACTAAGGAGGATCAATCGTACCTTTAGTCGTACTACCCGACTACCTTATCGTATGCGCAAGTAATCTCCCCGAGTGCTGTTCTTGGTGTACTGTAGCAGCAAAACGGTTGACGGTTTATTTAAGGCGAGGTTTCAGGTGCGCGGTTCTGTCTAATATGCTACTACTTGAAGGGGTACCCACAGGGGTTACAAGGGAGTCCAACAAGCATGACCACCTCTTGTATTTCCTGCGTGCATGCCTCCCCAAATCCATAGGTTTATGCGCCAACGGCAGATCCCGTGGTTTAGAGACACCGGAACATGTCTCTAGCCTAAAAAAAATTTCTGCTAAAAATGGAGATACCACCGGCCCTAGAAAGCGCGCTCCAATACCACTTGTTATGCTCTTGACCTGCGAGAAGATGCCAGAATACCAAATATACGAAGAAATACAACCCAAAACACAAAACAAAATGAGAAGAAACGAGTATTTTATTACTCAGATGAAAGCAATGTTCACTTGCCTCTTTGAGGGGGCAACCTCCAACAGAGCAGAGCTCGATTACAAAATAAGACACGATGTTCCTCGATGGGGAGTCTCTATCCTTTATATAGGATTCATACATGCAATACCATGGGTCAGTACCATGGGTCTCTCAATACCATCTATCTAATACCATGGCCCATTTGCAACTAATTGTGTTCCCTTTCTTTAAATGCGGGTCAACCACTTACAATTATTAATACGGGCTTTATTGACTCTTTAACTAACTATAACTATGGCTCGACCCTATTACATAAATAAAGGGGTTAGGGTTGGACCTTAACATATGAAGTCACTGGAAAGTTGCTGGGAGCGAAGTTGCTGGAAGAGCTACTAGGGTCGAAGTTGCTGGAAAAATTGTTGGGGTCGAAGTTGCTGGAAAAACTTTTGGGGTCCAAGTTGCTGGATAAGATGATAGGGAAGTTGCTAGGGTCAAAATTGCTGGAAAAAGAAGCTCATTAGAGGAAGCATTGACTTGGTCTTGGAGGGGACTTTGACAAGGGTTGTCTTGGAATTCTTCATTTGAAGTTCTATAAGAAGAGGAGTTATTATGGGTTTTCCTCTCAAGTGGAGAGGTTTTGGCCCTAGCTAATTGCCTATATCTTGTGTCCTCTTGTCTCATTGTTCTTTATTGTTTGGTAGTTGTTTGATGATAATAACACTAATTATAATCAAGTGAAAGAAGAAGCTAATCAAGTTAAGTTAATATATCACAAGCAATTATCAAAGTAAGAGAAATCACCTAATTTGTTGCCCCTAAATTTCTCAACATGGTATTAGAGGTAAGGTGACAAGACAAGGAAAGGCAACTTGAAGAAGGACCATCAAAAGGAATATCAAGAAAGTTCAAGGCATCATAGAGGACATCAAACCATCAAGAAGGGATACATAAGGGCCAAACAATCTAAGGAGCATCAAAGAAGGCTACCCATTTCATTTTAAGGATCACACCATCTAGAAGCAACAACAAGAAGAAGACCTCAAAGACAATACTTTCAAGAAGAACCCTATCTCCACTCAAAGAAAGGACTACACATTGAAGCATCTTGAAGTCTTTACATCAAAGGAAAGCAGGAAGAAGCACTGTCATCATCATCGTCAAGGAAATCAAATTGATCTTTTCAAGGCATACTTGAAGAAAGACATCCCTAGAAGAAGAAGTATTGTAATATTCAAGGAAGCAAACATCATCATCAAATTCAAGAAGGCATCAAGTTGAAGATATCACCATCAAAGGAGCATCTTCACTTGACAAGTAAGCATCCTTATATCTATGACTGAATCTACTATCAAAATGACTTCATTCTGCAAGGAGAGCAATAAATTGGTTGGGTCATCAAATTTCCTTGCATGGAAGAAGAGGAGAGACTTGATCCTTATATAAAATGAAGTCATTGCACATGTTAAGGGTTCAACCACTAAACTGCCAAAAGAAGAAGCTCAACCTCTAACGAAGTATAGGAAGGGGGAGATAAGGGCTTAAAGAATCCTTATAGAATCAATGAAGGATTCTCTCATCCCATATGTGGCAAAATTGGAGAAGTCAAAAGACATCTATGACAAGCTGGTAGAATTATTCACCGTAAGCACTACAGGAGAAGTGATATCTTTGAGAACCGAGCTATATAAGATGAAGGTATCAAATAAAGAAGGGATAGCCTATGAGGGTGTCACAACTAAGAGACCAACTACAAGAGTTGGGGGAAATAATGTCCGACAAAGAAATGACCACCGTGGTGTTCAATGCACTACTTGATGAATGGGGCAAATTTGTATCAAGCATCTATGGAAAGAAGGAAGCCACCCCATTTAGTGCAATGTGGTCATTGTGTAAGATTGAAGAAACCAGGTTATAGGCAAAAAGCGATGTGGGATCAAATGAATAAGTTCAAGCATTTGCTCCATGGCCAGGAGAAAAGGAAAATTTAGTCCTCAGAAAAAGAAGATCGATATGTCAAAGATCTAATGCTATGGCTGCCAAGAATGTGGGAATTTCAAGAGAGATCGTCTCAAACTCAAGAAGGACAACAAGAAAAGAAAAGAAAGAATTGAAGGCCATATCACCAAAGAAGTAGAAGAACCTGATGAGAAGAAATCCACGAAGCAAGGGATAGATCTTCACTATGAAGGTCTCTCATGTAAAACCCAAATTTTCAGATACCAATATTTAATGACTTAACCAAAATTAAATCATTTAACAGTTGTAATTTAAGCAAGAATTAATCAATTTGATTCACAGATGCCTACCTAGCTTCTTTGTTTGAAGTCGATCCCGAATTGTTGTAGCACCAACTTTGCTTTTGTTACCAAAATTATAAAACCTCGCTGCCATACTCGGCACAATCTCAGTACCTAGCTCCAAAGTACTTTAAAATGGAAGCACTCTGGCCCCCCCTGCACAAAAATTGAAGATAGTTGAGCTCAAATTCCCCTTTTGAAATTCTGCTTGAAATTCTATCTAAAATTCCGGCTGTCTCTGTAAATCTCCAAACTCCTTTCCCCTTCTTCGTGTCATTCCCTTCTCTTATAATGGTGAGGTTCCCCCTTTCTCCCTTTTTCCTCCCCACCACCTCTTGATTGAATCCTCTGCCCTCTCCATCCCTCACCTGTCAAGAGGATAAAGGTCTTTATGATAACTAGGTGGTGGTCCATCTGAAACAATGACAAGTTTACAAATCTGATTTCTTTTTTTTTTTGCAATATGAGTAGATAATATCTGTTGCCTTGCAAATATCAAATGGTGTAGCGGGTAATAATTTATTCTACTTGGCTTGGTATGATATATACTTTATTTTATTTTATAAAGTACGTTGTCATTAGTATTGTATATATATTAATTTTTTTTATTTTACATAATTATACTTTCATTTCATTTTGTATTATACATGATATATTTTCCTTTTGTATTTTATATGATTATATTTTTATTTCATTTTATACAAATTATATTTTCTTTTTGTTTTGTATAATATATTGCATTAACCTTTTATTTTGTATAATCTTCTATAGTTACCTATTATGGTGGCAGTACACACATAAATACCGTACTCAATAGATTCATTATATTTTGTGAATTTATGTATATATTAATTCATTTATCCTATACTTGGACATTCTTTGTAATTTGATATGTATACCAATGCAGTGCATGCAATGCTGCATATGTAGCTATCATATGTATGCCTTGCATGTATGCTAATAATCGCTTTGTTTGTAATTATAGACCAGTCATTACATCTCAGGTCCATAGCAAGAAAAACTAGAAGGTGAAAAGACCTCTACCATGGCTAAAGATAGTTGTCAGGATAAGAAACTTGTAAATATAGGAGGATGCATCTTATTAGAAGATGATATCATATTAAAAGCATACGATTGAAGCAGATTCGAGCTCATGACATGGTTGTAGCAGTCATTATGATGGAAAATAAGTAGCTCATGATATCCTCATTGAAAGCATATATGGTTGGAAGAAAGTCATCTAGCATGATAGAAGATAGAAAGAATTCATCATACATCATCATCATTAAGAAGGAGCATTTGCAGAATGAGGATAATCAAGGTCCTCTGTTGGAATCTTAATTGGAAGGTTCACCTCTACTTGGAAAAAGCAAGTGTCTCGCTAAGAGTCTACATTCCACCTTGTGTGGGATCTATGATTTAGAAAGATGATGGTATAAGGAGTGCAACATGTCAAATGGTTGAAGTGCTTTCAAGCAAGGAAAGGAAGCTGCTGAAGGGAGTTTAGATGACCAAAAGGAGAAAAGAGTTGTATATATAGTTAATAGGTTAAGTCATTTCATCATGTAGTTGTAGACAACATGGGTGAATGCTCTATCTTATGAGCATGATCGAAGGAGAAGGATCTCTTCGTTTGGAAAGATGCATGAAGGCATATGTATTAAACTAGTTCACATATTGATACGATGAATTCAACATAATATGTCCTCATATGGAATATGAGGTAGTTGACAAGATGAACTATGTATAGAAGTTCTTGGGAAGCAATATGTGAAGAAAGGAAGAAGAGCTCGTGAAAGATGCAACTATAGTCACATAAGATAATCAACTCCTGATGGCTAAATGAATTGGCTAAGACATCTCTAAGGAGACGATATGATGACTCTGATAAAGTCTGTAACAGAAGGAGACCCTTGACATTAAATGTTTTGGAGATGTGTTTATGAATTTGCAAGATGTTGATATTGCAAGAAGAAAATTTCATGATGAAAGGCCATCATAAAAGGTAACTTTGATTTGATGTTCATTTTGATTTTTGAAACAACATCTGGTTGGGTTGAAAGAGGGCTACCGAGAGAGAGTCGTAGATGTCACGTACAACTAGTACTCATAAGAATGGATGGAAGATCCTGAAAGAAACATGAAGAGGTAGTTGTATGAAGGAAATCCAGATGTAAACTAGAAGATCACTTTCTGATGAAAAGGAAGGATGACATGATTATCAGTTCCACCTCATGGTTCGTTGAAGGAAAGTGATGGATGGGCGATGCCCGAAGGAAAATCTAGAAGATGAAGTCTCCATAATGAAGAAGATCAAATTCATGACATCGAAAGGAGGAGCCATACAAGCAGATGATAATAAGTTAATAACATGATCTCCACCAAAGAGCTAAGAGTTGCTATTGGAATCAAGTCCCTAGCTAAGAGGGAGCTTGTCCTCAAGTCCCTAGTTGAGAGGGAGCTTGGACAAGTCCTTGGGTAAGAGGGAGCTTGGATATATTCCTTTTATAGGAATGTGCATATCTTCCCTAGTTGAGAGGGAGAGATAAACACATCATTCTTGTCTTCACATTATGAAGAAAGAATTGAGGATTGGGTAAGCATTTGAGACTGATTTCGATACTCTTTGAGGATGAGGTAGGGCATCCAAGATAAGAGTAGTCGAAGAGGAAATTCCTTGAAGATGTGTTATTCCAAGATAGGAATTGTCCTAAAAGGATATACCTTGTGAACACCCTGGTGGGGTATGTGCCTTGAGAGACAATGATGATGGTGTCTGTCAGTCATTGGTCTCGCCAACATTGTGCTCTGATCTTGTGGAGAGATAGCTAGCTATTAGTCAAGTCCTCGCTATGTGACAATGTTGGTTGGTATGATGAGATGCTCTGGCATAAGCTAAGGAAGTAGCTTATGAGATGGCTTACCAATCCGACTCTTCTTATGAGAATCCTTCAATTTGAGAATGTCCAAGTACCCTTTCTAGATTACGAATACCTCCCTAGTTAAGAGGGAGTGTTGAATTATGTAACTAGGTTCGGTCTTCATAGTGACATATGTAATCATGATTTTATGTATTTGTTGTAAAGAAAAAAATAAATTTATTATTGTAATTCTAGAGGCATGGGTTTCATGCTCAAGAGATATTTATTTTTATAGGTTAAGCACCTGTTAAGTGCTTCTAGGGCTTGTTATTGAGTCTACAAGTCAATTGAGTCATTGTTATGTATGGAAGACCCTTTTGGGCATGTTACATCTTGTAAAGAAAAATTATGTAAAGTCAAAAATGTTAAATAGACCCTCCAAGACCTTATCATCATCAAAAGAACAAGACAACCTTCATGAGTGGACAAGTCAGCCTAAAGGAAGCAATTCGTACCCCTAGAAGCCTATACATACGAAGGAACTTGACCTCATTTGGACACAAAACAAGCAAATTCTAACTCCTCAAGTAAGACGCTAGAAAAGGACGAAAATCAAGGATAAGAAGAAGAAAAGCAAGATCGAAGTTTTGGGCCTCTCTCTTTCTCTTGTGTTAGGGTCTTTAAAGTTGTTGGGCAAGTCAAAGTACTCTAAAGTTGTTGGGCAAGTTGAAGTATTCTAAAGTTGCTGGGCAAGTTGAAGTACTGGAAAGTTGTTGGGCAAGATGAAGTTGCTGGAAGAGCTGTTGGGATCAAAGTTGTTGGAAAAATTGCTAGGGTCGAAGTTGCTGGATAAGCTGATAGAGAAGTTGTTGGGGTTGAAATTGTTGGAAAAGGAAGCTCATTAGAGGAAGGATTGACTTGGTCTTGGAGGGGACTTTGACAAGGGTTTGAGGTCTTGGAATTCATCATTTGAAGTGCTATAAGAAGAGAAGAGTTATTGTGGGTTTGCCTCTCAAGTGGAGAGGTTTTGGCCCTGGCTGATCGCCTATATCTTATGTCCTCTTCTCTCATTGTTCTTTATTGTTTGGTAGTTGTTTGATGATAAGAACACTAATTATAATCAAG
This sequence comes from Pinus taeda, assembly GCA_000404065.3. NCBI lineage: Eukaryota > Viridiplantae > Streptophyta > Pinopsida > Pinales > Pinaceae > Pinus > Pinus taeda. The sequence continues at coordinate 162,133 of APFE031599149.1, read as the reverse complement.
CGAAAGAAGAAGCTAATGAAGTTAAGTAATAATATATCACAAGCAGTTATCAAAGTAAGAGAAATCACCTAATCTGCTGCTCCTAGATTTCTCAACATCCCTTGGGTTATCACAACCCCTAGATGTGTATAAATAAGATGTTAGGATGCCTCATTTGAAGAAAAATGAAGATCAAGGCTTTCTCTCTCATTATCACCGAGTTTTAACAACATTCTTGAGGTTGCACATGTGAGAAATCAACCAAGTCTGACAACAACAAATTGACTTAAGTTGACTGAACTTGTCTGTAGATATTTGACCAGATTTGACTGTAGGGCATTGACCAAATCTGACCTCAGGCTGACTGGACATTTGATTGTAGATCATTGACTACAGGGCCGAATTTGATTGCAGGCCAAACTTTTAAACAAAATTGACTTTTGACTAGTGTTGATGTTAAATTTAGGTATGTTCTATGCTTAGAGCAATTTATTTCAATTTTCATAGTTAGCTCAATATCTTTTCCAGATTAGAAATCACATCAGCATTAAAGTAAATTGGGGATAGAACATAAACATAAATCGCAGAAGACAAGCCAAGACAAGAGGACACAAGATGTGGCACTAGCCAGGGACAAACCCCAATGTGGGGAAACCCTTGATCAATTCTTCTTATATGTTCTTTAATAGTTCAACAGAGAGGGATAGTACATATACATCAGAAGTCAACATATTGACTTATCTAAATAAGAGCAAAGATCTTCTCTAAGAAGATAGCATATGAGGTAGCTGATCTGAGCTGAGTAGAAGGCATACTGCTTCCACTGATCCAAGGTGACTCCATCACCATGTTGCTCCTCACTGTGCTGCACCTCATTGTGTTGCACTCAATCATCATGCTGGACCTCATTACCATGCTGCACACATCATACTGCTGCACCTTATCATCATGCTGCACTTGTCACTGTGTTGCACTCAATCACTGAGTTGCTCTCATCACAGTGCTGCTCCCATCACTGAGCTGCACCCAATGCTACACCCATCATGCTGCATCCATCATGCCATTGCACTAATCAGTCTTAGATGCTTGCTATGGCTTACAGCCTAGCAGAGCAGCTAGACTCCTTTAACAGGTCCAAGGTGCAGTCTCCTAACAGTTCTTAAAATTTGCCCAGATTTGACTGTAATTGATCTCCAGGGAAATATCATTTCCTTTACAATTCAGAGTAGCCTTCAAGCCCTAAACAATGACTGAACTATGTCTATGCTCACTTCTTATTACAGTGGCATTCAAGTGGCATACAACAGTCCTTAGAACTTGATTATGACAGCTATAGAGTGGCTGATATCCTTCTAGCAAGAGCTCACTCAAACCTCCTACCAGCAAGCAATTCAACCCTTTAATTTGACCCCTAAAACAGATCTCAAATGTACACGCTGATCAATCTCTTTCTTGCTATGGTTGAGGTTCTTTTGACTGCTGAAATAGGCCTCCTATGACTGTGATCAAACTTTCCTTTCACAACAACTATACCTCTCCCTTAATGGCTACTAGGACTCTCCTCCTACTGCTGCTAGAACATCTTTTAAAGATAGCGTTTAGGGCTGCCTTGATTTAGATCAGCAGTTTAGGCAGTAGGGCTTCCTCATGACAACAAAGTCTTTTACAGGTTAAGACCTCCTTTGACTGCATCCATGATTCTTTTAGCATAGTGGATGAGGGCATGGCATATCCCTCTTAACAACGCCCATAGGGCTGCAAACGTCCTCCTAATTTCTACGGCTAGGGCTTCGTCTAGGGCTTCTTGGATAGTGTTGAAGCTCCCTTTAGACAAAAGACCCTTTTCTTGGCTGCATTGAGGGCTTACACTTCTACTGCCCCTCTTGACTGCAGCTAAGGCACGTCCAAGGCTCTTCCTTCTCATGGCAGCGTTCAAATCTAGGGCATGCCTTCTCCATGACATCGTTGAGCTAGGGCATCCTCTCCATGACATCGTTTTAGGGCATCATCTTCATTACTGTGTTTTAAGGCATCTTCTCCATTAGGGAAACATTGTCTTCTTAGGATCTCTCCTCCCACCAAAATCCAAGACAAGTGGAGAGGAAGAGATCACAAGAAGTGTGTGTACAAATGACCTTCAAGGCACCTCTATTTAAATTTTATACTAAAACATTGAGCACAAGTGCGGGCAATTTGGTTGCTAGCCGACCTTGACGAATTGTCCCATAATACAAATAAATTCATATCTCCATGAATACTTGTCGGAATCGGATGATCTTTAGATCAATCCTACACCTCTCGATGAGAGGGATCCAAGAAAACTATCAGCTGCCATAAATAAGGGGAACCACATGGATATTGGCTCTAGTTGCCAATTTTAACACTCCCTCTCAACTAGGGAGAACTCCATCTGCTGATCCATATGTCTGACTATACTATCTCTGCAATCAGTGTCCTACATTGCTATGCTCTGCTCTGCTTGAACCATGAAGAAGACAAATTGATCGAGAATGTCTCATACCATTCTTTACTGACCCGAAGTCAGTTTTATTGATCCTAGATCAATATCACAAGAGTGTCTCAAACATCCCAAATAAATGGAGGTCATCCTAGCATAGGGAGTACGGTAGATACAACGATGCGTCCATCGATAGTACTACTAATGGTCCCTAACCCCATTTCCCTACTCATTGATCAGATGAGAGGTACTACCCATGAGTCCTAGACTGCATGGGTAGGATGCCTCAACAGGAGAACTAATCATCCTGTCTCATAGTTGCCACGGGAGAACTAAGCATCTTGGCCCACATGAGAACTAATCATCCTGTCCCACAGTCGCCACGGGGTGTCATAGGGGAAGGTTGAACCTTTCACCCTGTACACAACACACCATTAGGGGAGGGTGAGTCACCCTATGGTCGCATGTTGTTCCAATAAGTACCCCAAGCCCCCCGGAGCTCCTAGAGCTCAATGCATGCAACATGTAGGACCCTCATAAGAGGGTCTCTCAACAACTCCAAGTCATTCGGGAAAGTCACAAATTTGACCTTTCCCCAGGGCTTTGACAAAATGTTTGCGACCTGTACATCAGTGTTAATGCGATGGAGCCTCCTCGCTCATCGACATACCATATCCCTGATAAGATAGTATCTGATGTCTATTTGCTGGAGCAATCATAGAATACGAGATTCATCAACAATCGAATCCCCCCCTGGTTGACACAGAAGATCACAGTGGTATCCATCATGTGTACAAATAGCGCATGGAAGAGCTTCCACAACCAGGCAGCTTCATACGAGATCATACTCGTAGCTATGTTTTCGGTCTCGGCGGTGCTTATAGCAACCGACTTCTGCTTCCTCCTAATGCATGATATCGAAGTAGAATCAAAAGAGAACCAGCACTCAGAAGTGCTCTTGTGATCCTCCACACTGCCTGCCCAGTCAGCGTTCGAATAATCATGCAACTTCACATTTCCGACCGTGTCTCAATTCATGAGAGATTGTGCCCCGAAGATATCTCAAAAGATTCTTGGCACCAATCCAGTGAGGCTCAACCATATATGAGCTTCATCATGCTAACTGCAAAACATATGTCCAAACGGAAGTTCACCAAGAACATCAATGCGAATGAGTTTATGAAACTCAGAGGCATTTCCCAAATCTGGTCCGGCATCACTACCATATAACTTCTAAAAATTAAGATCCTTGAGGTAGTCACGAGCTTGCAGTTTACCGTTCCACATCTGGAATCCAACTCCCTCTTACTTCTGCAAATGAGAGGGTATGCACCTGTCAGAAATAGGTCGTCCGTAGAAGGTGCCGGTATGAGAGGTCTATCATCCACTACCTTCAAGCAATGGCTTGGATTGGTTCCACTCCTAGTGAATCTCAGGTTCATCAGATAGCTATCAATCCTCTCATACTATGCTCGTGGTGTTTTGCTTCAAGCCATAGAGGGCTTTCTTCCACCTGTATACATGAGATTCCTGATCATGAATCTCAAGCTCCTCGGGTTGTTCCAAACCTGTGGACCTGCTACATAAGGGGAATGGTCCCCTTGTAAGATTTTCCTTTGGTACATCTTAGATAAGTACCTTCATTCTCTTCTTGAATTCATGCATCCTTGTTACCATCTGACTCACATCGGGTAGGGCCCCATAAGTAGACCTTCGGTGTTATAGATGAGATATGTCAGTTGGCATGATCTCCAATGGACCATCCTGCAACTTGATACAAATTGCCAACCCTGAACCCATGAGAAAAAGCATCTTTGAAAAATCTATTTTCAAACACGTACCTTTCCATCGATGAATGCCACCCTGACACCTTTGACTTCCATTGCCGAAATGGACACCAGGTTCTTCTTGCGATCAGGTACATAAAAGAGATTTTGTAAATGAATCGAGTTACCCTCATTCAATTGAGAGGTAACATTTCCTACAGCCTTTCCGAGATAGGTGGCATCGGCTCCAAGTATAATCCCACGATTGTTTCCATCGCTCACCAAATTCGAGAGAGCACCCTTCTATCCGACAAAGTGCCTTGAAGCACTATAATCAATAAGCCAGATTTCCACAAAATCTGAAAGAGAGGGCCAATACAAGATAACAACATTTGATTCTTCATACCTGGGGTTCCTTGCTTTCTCTGACGAGTCGGCCATTTCCTTGATGACCTGCATTACCTGTCATTCCTCTGATTATTGAAGATGTCCCTGGAATGATTGTTATCATCATCAAGTGTTGTGTCCCTGCCATTCAGACACCCCTTTGCATAATGGCCGAACTTATTGTAAATAAGGCATCTGTCTTTCTTTCCACCCTTAGATCCAGACTTCCCATTGAAGTGATCTTTAGGTCATCAGAAGCTTCCACTGTGCCATTCTGATAATATTCTCTGCTTCGACTTCACTCTTGGTGAATTTGAAGAGGGATTAGGAATCCATTGCTCCCTTTGTCCTTTCCCAACTATCACGGTGATTGCTCTTTCATACTTGCTTGGGCTTTGTCTTCACCTCAGCTCTGATACCATGTTAAATTTAGGTATGTTCTATGCTTAGAGCAACTTATTTCAATTTTCATAGTTAGCTCAATATCTTTTCCAGATTAGCAATCACATCAGCATTAAAGTAAACTACAGATATAACATAAACATAAATCGCAGAAGACAAGCCAAGACAAGAGGACACAAGATGTGGCGCTAGCCAGGGACAAACCCCAATGTGGGGAAACCCTTGATCAATTCTTCTTATATGTTCTTTAATATTTCAGCAGAGAGAGAGATAGTAGTAAGTACATATACATCAAAAGTCAACATATTGACTTATCTAAATAAGAGCAGAGATCTTCTCTAAGAAGATAGCATATGATGTAGCTGATCTGAGCTGAGTAGAAGGCATACTGCTTCCACTGATCCAAGGTGACTCCATCACCATGCTGCTCCTCACTGTGCTGCACCTCACTGTGTTGCACTCAATCATCATGCGGACCTCATTACTATGCTGCACACATCATACTGCTGCACCTTATCATCATGCTGCACTTGTCACTGTGCTCCCATCACTGAACTACACTCAATGCTGCACCCATCATGCTGCATCCATCATGCCATTGCACTCACCTGTCATAGCTGCTTGCTATGGCTAACAACCTAGCAGAGCAGCTAGACTCCTTTAACAGGTCCAAGGTGCAGTCTCCTAACAGTCCTCAAAATCTGCCCAGATTTGACTGCAATTGATCTCCAGGGAAATATCATTTCCTTTACAATTCAGAGTAGCCTTCAAGCCCTAAACATTGACTGAACTATGTCTATGATCACTTCTTATTACAGTGGCATTCAAGTGGCATACAACAGTCCTTAGAACTTGATTATGACAGCCTATAGAGTGGCTGATATCCTTCCAGCAAGAGCTCACTCAAACCTCCTACCAGCAAGCAGTTCAGCCCTTTAATTTGACCCCTGAAACAGCTCTCAAATGTACACGCTGATCAGTCTCTTTCTTGCTGTGGTTGAGGTTCTTTTGACTGCTGAAATAGGCCTCCTATGACTGCGATCAGACCTTCCTTTCACAGTAGCTATACCTCTCCTTTAATGGCTGCTAGGACTCTCCTCCTACTGCTGCTAGAACATCTTTTAAAGACAGCGTTTAGGGCTGCCTTGATTTAGATCAGCAGTTTAGGTAGTAGGGCTTCCTCATGACAGCAAAGTGTTTTACAAGTTAAGACCTCCTTTGACTGCACCCTTGATTCTTTTAGCATAGTGGATGGGGGCATGGCATATCCCTCTTAACAACGTCCATAGGGCTGCAAACATCCTCCTAATTTCTGTGTCTAGGGCTTCCTCTAGGCCTCCTTGGATAGTGTTGAAGCTCCCTTAGACAGAAGACCCTTTTCTGGCTGCGTTGAGGGCTTACACTTTTACTGCTCCTCTTGACTGCGGCTAGGGCACGTCCAAGACTGTTCCTTCTGATGGCAGCGTTCAGATCCCGGGCATGCCTTCTCCATGACATCGTTGAGCTAGGGCATCCTTTGCATGACTGTGTTTTAGGGCATCATCTTCGTTATTGCGTTTTAGGGCATCATCTTCATTACTGCATTTTAGGGCATCTTCTCCATTAGAGCAGCATTGTCTTCTTAGGATCTCTCCTCCCACCAAAACCCAAGACAAGTGGAGAGGAAGAGATCACAAGAAGTGTGTGTACAAATGACCTTCAAGGCACCCCTATTTATACTAAAACGTTGAACACAAGTGGGGGCAATTTGGTTGCTGGCCGAACTGACGAATTGTCCCATAACACAAATAAATTCATATCTCCATGAATACTTGTCGGAATTGGATGATCTTTAGATCTATCCTACACCTCTCAATGAGAGGGATCCATTTCTTTTCCACATTAGCAATCACATTAGCATAAAGTAAACTGCAGATAGAACTTAAATATAAATTGCAGAAGACAAGCCAAGACAAGAGTACACAAGATGTGGCGCTAGCCAGGGACAAACCCCAATGTGGGGAAACCCTTGATCAATTCTTCTTTTATGTTCTTCAAAGTTCAGCAGAGAAAGTGAGAGATAGTACATTTACAATAGAAGTCAATCACTTTGACTATTGATATTGGCATGAGATCAGTTGAAGACATTGCTTCAACTGATTCTCTAAGGTGACTCGTTCACCTATCATAGTACTGCATCTCGTCTATTTGCTGCACATTACCATATGACACCTTGCTGTATTGTCACATGTGTTGAACCTTGATGACTGAGCTGCTCTCATATTCATGCTGCTCATCATGCTGCATTTTCCATGGTCTTATTCATCATCAAGCTACCCATGCTCATGATCTCATTCATCATTATGTTTCCCATGCTCATATCATCATGCATCATTATGCTGCCCATGCTCATATCATCATGCTGCTTATTATGTTGCCCATGATCTCATACTTCATGCTGCTTTCCTTCGGAGACAGATGCTTCGGCTGTTTTGGCAGTTCCCAGTAGTTTCGGCTTTTCTGACAGTTCCGACAGTTTCGGCATTTCCAGATTTTCCAACTTTTCTGTCTTTTTTGGTATTTTCGGCTTTTCCGGTGTTTCCAGCTTTTCCAGTAGTTCTGGCTTTTCCGACAGTCTGGCTTTTTCAACTTTTCTTGCTTTTCCAGTATTTTCGACTTTTCTGGAGTTTCCGGCGTTTCTGACAGTTCTGACTTCTTCGGCAGTTCCGGTAGTTTCGACTTTTTCGGCAGTTCTGGCTTTTTTGGCTTTTTTGGCTTTTCTGACAGTTCCAGCTTTTCCGGCTGTTCCAGCTTCTTCCACTTTTCCTTAGGATCTCTCCTCCTACTAAAACCCAAAGACAAGTAGAGAGAGGGAGAGATCCAAGTGTGTGTAGAAATGACTTGAAGTCCTCTTCTATTTATACTAAAACGTAGAGGTTGAATAGACATGACTGTTGGGCTTCTAAGCCTACATAAATTGCTGGTCGACTTAACAATTTGTCCATAGCATAAATAAATTCGTAACTTCATAAATACTTATCGGAATCGGATGATCTTTAGATCAATCCTACACCTCTCAATGGGAGGGATCAATAAAAATATCAGCTACCATAAATAATATGACCCACATGGAGTTTGGCCCTAGTTGCCAATTTTAACACTCCCTCTCAACTAGGGAGAACTCCATTCGCTAATCCATATGTCCAACTATACTATCTCTGCTATTAGTGCCCTGTACTGCTCTGCTCAACTTTGCTAGCTCTGCTGGCTCTGCTCTGCTGGCTATGCTTTGCTCTGCTCAGCTCTGCTCAACTTAGCTTTGCTGAACCATGAAGAAGAAGAATTGATCGAGAATGTGTCATACCATTCACCACTGACCCGAAGTCAGTCTCATAGTGTGTACCACTAGTCCCAGACCAATCCTCAGCCGACCCGAAGTTAGTGTCATAGTAGGTACAACTCCTACCACTGGTCCTAGACCAGTACTCTACTGACTCGAAGTCAGTCTTAGAGTGTGTACCACTGGTCCGAGACCAGTCCTCAACCGACCCGAAGTCAGTGTCATAGTGGGTACGACTCCTACCACTGGTCCCAGACCAGTATTATTGATCCCAGATCAATGAAGGTCATCCTAGCATAGGGAGTACGGTACATACAACGATGCGTCCATCGGTACTACTATGGTCCCTATCCTCATTTACTTGCTCATTGATCAGATGAGAGGTACTTCCCATGAGTCCCAGACTGCATGGGTAGGATGCCTTGACAGGAGAACTTAATCAATCCTGTGCTCACAGGAGAACTAATCATCCTACTACACAATCACCATGGAGAACACATCATCCAGGCTTCATAGGAGAACTAATCATCCTGCTACACAATCGTCATGGAGAACACATCATCCAGACCTCACAGGAGAACTAATCATCCTGCTACACAATTGTCGTGGAGAACACATCATCCAGAACTCACAGGAGAATTAATCATCCTGCTACACAATCGTCATGGAGAACACATCATTTAGACCTCACAGGAGAATTAATCATCCTGCTACACAATCGTCATGGAGAACACATCATCGAGACCTCACAGGAGAATTAATCATCCTGCTACACAATCGTCATGGAGAACACATCATCCAGACCTCACAGGAGAATTAATCATCCTGCTACATAGGAGAGCGAATCATCCTATCCCACAAACGAGCGAATCATCTTGTCCCACAAGAGAGCGAATCATCATGTTCATAGGAGAGAGTGAATCACCCTGTCCATAGGAGAGCGAATTATCTTGTCCCACAAGAGAGTGAATCATCTTGTCTCACAAGAGAGTGAATCATCTTGTCCACAGAAGAGCAAATCATCCTATCCACAGGAGAGCGAATCATCATGTCCCTGTGTGCACCACCAGGGGAGGGTGAGGTCGTATGTTGCTCCAGTAAGAACCACAAGCCCCCAGAGCTCCCAGAGCTCAATGTATACAACACTCTTGACGACTCCAAGTCGTTCGGGAAAATCACAGATTTGATCTTTCCCCTGGGGCTTAGACAAATTGTAGCGACTTGTACATCATCTCATAGCGATGGAGCTTCCTTGCTCATAGACTTATCATATCCTAGATAAGGTAGTATCTGATGTCTATCTGCGGGAGCAATCGTCGAGTACGAGATTCCTCAATAATTGAATCCCACCTCTGGTTGTCATAGAGAATCACAGTGGTACAAACAACTCATTTGAAGAGCTTCCCCAACCAGGCAGCTTCATACGAGATCATACTCGTAGATATGTGTCCGGTCTCAGCGGTGCTTATAACAATTGACTTCTGCTTCGTGCTCATCCATGATATCGAAGCAAAATCCAAAGAGAAACAACACTAAGAAGTGCTCTAGTGATCCTCCACACTGCCTGCCCAATCAACATTCGAATAATCATGCAGTTTCATATTTCCGGCAGTGTATCTCAATCCATGAGAGATTGTGCCCCAAAGACATTTTAGATGATTCTTGGCACCAATCTAGTGAGGTTCAACCAAATATGAGCTCACCATGCTAACTGCAAAACATATGTCCGGATGGAAGTTCACCAAGAACATCAACGCGAATGAGTTTATGAGATTTAGAGGCATTTCCCAAATCTGGTCCGACATCACTACCATATAACTTCTGAAAGTGAAGATCCTCGAGGTAGTCACAAGCTTGCAGTTCACTATTCCACATCTGGAATCCAACTCCCTCTTACTTCTGCAAATGAGAGGGTCTGCACCTGTTAGAAGTAGGTCGTCCTCATAAGGTGCTGGTATCAGAGGTCTATCATCCGCAACCTTTGGATGGTTTGGATCCGTTTCACTCCTAGTGAATCTTAGCTTATCAGACAGCTATCGATCCTCTCATACTATGCTTGGGGTGTTTTGCTTCAAGCCATAGAGGGCTTTCTTCCACCTGCATATGCGAGATTCCTGATTATCAATCTCAAACCCCTTGGGTTGTTCCAGATCTGTGGACTTGCTACATGAGGGGAATGGTTCCCTTGTAAGATTTTCCTTCAGTACATCTCAGACATGTACTTTCATGCTCCTTTTGAATTCAGGCATCCCTGTCACCATCTGACTCATAGACCTTCGGTGCTACGTGACAATGGACATGGTCCCAGTGGACTTCCTGCAATTTGATACAACCCTGAACTCAAAAACATCTTTGAAAATATTATTTCCAAACACGTATCTTTCCATTGATGAGTGCCACCCTGAAACCTTTGACTTCCATTTCCGAGATGGACACCAGGTTCTTCTTGCGATCAGGTACATAAAAGTGATTCGGGGTTCCTTGCTTTCTTTGAAGAGTCGACTATTTCCTTGATGACCTGCATTACCTTCGGACACTCCTTCGCATAATGGCCAAACTTATTGCAACCAAGGCATCCGCCTTTCCTTCCACCTTTAGATCTGAACTTCCCAATGAAGTGATCTTTAGATGGGCCATCATAAACTTCTGCTACGCCATTGTGATAATATGTTCTGCTTCGATTTCACCCTTTGTGAACTTAGAAGAGAGATGTGGAACCCATTGATCCTTTTGTCTTGTCCCTATTGTCTTTGGTGATTACTCTTTCACTCTTGCTTGGGCATTGTCTTCACCTCGTCTCTGATACTATGTTAATTTTAGGTATGTTCTATGCTAGAACAATTTATTTCAATTTCTTTTGCACATTAGCAATCACATCAGCATAAAGTAAACTGCAGATAGAACATAAATATAAATCGCAGAAGACAAGCCAAGACAAGAGGACACAAGATGTGGCGCTAGCCAGGGACAAACCTCAATGTGGGGAAACCCTTGATCAATTCTTCTTTTATGTTCTTCAAAGTTCAGTAGAGAAAGTGAGAGAGATAGTACATTTACAATAAAAGTCAATCGCTTTGACTTTTGATATCGGCATGAGATCTGTTGAAGACATATTGCTTCGACTGATTCTCTAAGGTGACTCGTTCACCTATCATAGTGCTGCATCTCGTCTATTTGCTGCACATTACCGTGTGACACCTTGTTGTACTGTCACATGTGTTGAACCTTGATGACTGAGTTGCTTTCATCTTCATGCTGCTCATCATGCTGCATCTTCCATGGTCTTATTCATCATCAAGCTACCCATGCTCATGATCTCATTCATCATTATGCTACCCATGCTCATATCATCATGCATCATTGCTGGCCATGCTCGTATCATCATGCTGCTTATTACGCTGCCCATGATCTCATACATCATGCTGCCTTCCTTCGGAGACAGATGCTCCAACTGTTTTGGCAGTTCCCGGTAGTTCCAGCTTTTCCGGCAGTTCCGACAGTTCCGACTTTTCTGACTTTTCTGGTATTTCCGGCTTTTCTCGCAGTTCTGGCTTTTCTGGCTTTTCCAGCATTTCTGGCTTTTCCGACAGTTCTGGCTTTTCCGGTAGTTTCGGATTTTCCGGCTTTTCCGGCAATTCCAGCTTTACCAGCTTTCCTGGCTATTCCGGCTTTTCTGGATTTTCCTTAGGATCTCTCCTCCTACTAAAACCCAAAGACAAGTAGAGAGAGGGAGAGATCCAAGTGTGTGTAGAAATGACTTGAAGTCCTCTTCTATTTATACTAAAACGTAGAGGTTGAATAGACATGACTGTTGGGCTTCAGAGCCTACATAATTTGTTGGCCGACTTAACAATTTGTCCATAACATAAATAAATTCATAACTTCATAAATACTTATCGGAATCGGATGATCTTTAGATCAATCCTACACCTCTCAATGAGAGGGATCCAATAAAAATATCAGCTGCCATAAATAATATGACCCACATGAAGTTTGGCCCTAGTTGCCAATTTTAACAAGAGGTGGTATCATGGACTGATCACATTGGGACACATTCATATCACCTCTTACACAGAGTTCACCTGGAGGTTGTTGGAGAGATTTGAGAGGAAAGACCCAAAGTTGCATTTCAGGGAGTTAGCCCATCTGAGGCAGACTAGCAGTGTAGAGGCTTACATCATGGAGTTCTAGAGACTGACAATGATGGTGATAGACATCTCAGAGGCTCGACTGATCATGCTATTTGTGGAGGGGCTTGTTGAGCCTTTGCGTGGTTTGGTGAGGGCTTACAAACCCACATCACTTATAGATGATATCTCAAGGACCCGGGACATGATTCATGCAGTGCCCAAGACCCGAGCTTTTTCTCCCACTAGACCCTCGACCCCACAGGGGAACTGAGACACTAGACCAACCTAGAGGGATGGGGGACGTGGTCAGATGGATGAAGAGACTCGGAGAAACCTTAGGAGGAGGAGGTTGTGCTTCACGTCTTAGGAACCTTGGGCACTTGGGTACAAGTGCGCCAAGGGCAAGGCCCATTTCATTGAGGTGTATTTGGTAGCGAGCTAGATGAGGAGTCTGAGATGGGAGCTGAGCAGGGAGATGAGGGAGGAAAGCCATCAAAAGGGCCACCACCACCACCACCACCACCTAGAGGAGGATTGTTTGCCCCATCTGGGAGAGTCCTTTCTTCACTTCGGGGAGTGCCGAAATATTTGACACTTAGGATTGGGGGGACCGTATAGGGGCAACGAGTGTCAGTCGTAGTAGACAGTGGGGCCACCCACAACTTTATTGATGCCCAAATGGTTGAGTGTAGGGGCATTTAGACAAAGACATTTGAGGGGTTCTCCGTACTGGTGCCAGGAGACCGGACCATGCAGTGCACGAAGTATGTTCCCAGGTTGACTGTGAAGATGGGGAACTACTCGCACACTGATCACTTTTTCGTAGTTGATGTCCGAGACACCAACGTGGTGTTGGGTGTCTAGTGGTTGTATTCATTGGGGAGGGTCACCACCGACTGGCAAAAGTTAGAGATGGAGTGTATGGGGCCAGATGGGACGCTAGTGCTATTGAGAGTAATGCACTCTTATCCACCCTAAACAGTTTAGCTCACTGGATGGAGGAAGATCTACGACATGGGGCCATAGAGTGGGTAGTTGAGTTGAGGATCTCAGAGACAGGGGCCCCAAAATAGCCTGTGCATCCAGACATATGGGCCTTGTTGGAGAGGCACCAGGGGGTTTTTGGGGAGATCCCACCAGATAGACCACCAAATTGTGGGTTTGAGCACACTATTGAGTTGGAGGATGGTGTGAATGCAGTCATCATCACCCTGTATACGCACCCAAAGGCTTATTGGGACGAGATAGAGAGGGCCATCCAGGAGCTGCTGAGGTTGGGTCACATAAGGCCTAGTTCGAGTCCCTTTGCTTCTTCTATGGTGTTGGTGAAGAAGGATGGGACGCTGCACATGTGCATCGACTACAGGGCCCTCAATAAGAAGACACTGAAGAATCGATATCCCAACCTGTGCATTGACGAGTTGATGGATGAGCTTAAAGGAGCGAAATACTTCTTTATGATAGATTTGCACTTGGGGTATCATCAGATTTGGGTGAGGGAGCATGACATCCCTAAGACTGCCTTTCATTACCACTATGGACATTTCGAGTTCTTGGTGATGCACTTTGGGCTAACCAACGCTCCAACTACTTTTCAGTCATGTATGAACCACATGTTTTGTGGGCAGTTGAGGTGCTTCGTCCTTGTTTTCTTTGACGACATGCTCATTTATAGCCAGACTTGGGAGGAGCACCTTCAGCATTTCAAGGTAGTGCTACACATGCTTGAGGAGCATCAACTGTATACAAAGATGTCCAAATGTGAATTTCGACTAACAGAGATGTTGTACTTAGGCCATGTGATTGGGGAGGACAGAGTGAAGGTACACTAGGAGAAGATCAGGGCCATTTTGGATTGGCCCACACTCAGGAACATGACAGAGCTGAGAGGGTTCCTGGCCATTTGCACATACTATAGGAGATTCGTGAGAGGGTTTTCACAGCTTGCAGCACCTCTCATCGATTTGACAAAGAGAGGGGCTTTTGAGTGGACGTAGATTGCATAGGAGGCCTTTGAGCGCCTCAAGAAGATGATGAGCAACTGTCTAATATTGGCTTTGCCAGACTTCACATGGCCGTTTGTGCTAAAGTGTGACGCTTTCGGGGAGGGAGTTGGGGCCGTGTTGACGCAGGGGGGCGATCCTATTGCATTTGAGAATAGGAAACTGTAACCCCAAGAGCAATTTTACTTGGTGTATGACAAAGAGATGCTAGCCGTGATGCATGCACTAGCCAAGTTCAGACAGTATTTGGTGGGCAGCCGTTTCAAAGTGAAGACTGACCACAATATTCTTAGATTCTTCCTGGAGCAACAATTATTGGAGGAGCGGCAACAGAAGTGGGTCAACAAGATCTAGGCCTATGACTTTGAGATTGAGTATGTCAAGGGGAAGCACAACGTGGTAGCAGATGCGCTTTCCCGGAGACCTGCAGTATTATCTTTGATGGACGTTACTCATGATTGGAAGGCTCAACTTTTGGTTGAGTACTCCAAAGACAGGCAAGCCTGCGAGTTTCTGGATAGCACACAAATGGATGATTGATTTTGAGTGATGGATGATGTGATCTACTATAAGGACCAGATATATTTGGTGCCCAAATCGTAGCTCAAGGAGTGGCTTATGTAGGCAGTCCACGACTCCCCTTTAGCAGGACACCCTGGGTTCCTTAAGAGTCATGACATATCGAGACATTAGGGAGAGATTTTCACGGTGAGGGCTCAAGGGAGACGTACTGAGGCATGTACGGGAGTGCGTAGACTGCCAGAGGAACAAGGTGGAGTTGTCACATCTCGTCAGGTTATTACAACCACTTCCCATTCTTGAGAGGAAGTGGGAAAACGTGTCCACGGCAATGTTGCACAAAGCGGGAGCGAAGCGGAAGCGCGAAGCGAAAGCGCGGAGCGCGGAAGTGTCATTTTCCAAAAATCTAGGAGGCGAAGCGTCCGCGGAAGCGTCTGCTATATATATATATATTTTATATTTTTTGCATTTATACTCAAAACAAACATCCCAAATACCAAATTAACTTGTAGAAGACATGGAAACATGCATATTTTTGCATAAATCAAGATAGATATGGCATCCATGATTCCATTGTAGTTACTAGTATGTACAACAATCATCTATATTCTAGCTATTACAAACATACATCAAATTTTTAAGCATATTATAAAACATAAAACATTTAAGCATATTATAAAACATAAGTTGATTCCAGAATTTAATTTCCACAGGTCACTGTTATGATGAGGTTCCAACATACATCAAAGTTCCAGCGTAAAACAAGGTTCCAGCATATATCATGATTCCAGCGTACATACATACTCTACAGTTCACTGTTATATTTCTCAAATACAAGCCACTATAAAGAATCATACTGCCATATGCATAAACTGCTGTAGATGGAGACAAACCAACCCATACAATCCTCAGCCAATCTTTGCCATACTCAACTTAGCAAAGTCATAGAATGATGCCACCATAGAATATAAAAGATGAATACTTATACATACCAGAGAGATGCCATATATATATATATATATATTTGACTGGAAGACAGAGTATCGATGCCAATAAAACCATACATACGATGCCTACCATACTCTATTAAATAATTCATTGTTTATGTCTTGCATAGCGATTAGTGAAGTCCCCATAGAGATATACCATGTTATGCGTAGATCACATTATCGCTGTAGAAAGAGATGGCACAGAGCTACTGTAAAGAGCAACTGATTCATTATAAAATATGAGGCACATATAGAAGAAAGCAGACAGTGATGCCAATGAGTCGTGAGTCATCATACTATGATGTATGCGTCACACTTAATATATGCGGGCCATAACATAATTTATGCGGCATATTGTAATTTGCTGGCCAGAGCATAATGTATGCGACCATACTGTTCAAACTAAGATGTGTGCGGGCCATACCTTAATATATGCGTCATATTGTAATTTGCGGGCCAGACCATAATGCATGCAACCATACTGTAATGAAGAGCGAGCCACAAAAATTAAACCACAGAGTGCGATCAATTCAAGCCACAGAGCTAATCCCTAAACTGCGAGCCACAATATCAAGTCAATAAAACCCAGATGTGAATCATATAAACTGCAGAGCCTTTTCAAGCGCGCTTCCGGGCGGCCGCAACCCAAAATTGGCAGGAATCGCCATTTTTCCACGGAATCGCGCCACCTAAAAATGGAATCGCGCTTCGGACAGCGCTTCCTGGACGCTTCGCCTCGGTGGCGCGCTTCAGCCTTGGGATCCGGGGGGGGGGGGGGGGGGCGATTCCTGCAACGCTGGTCCACGGACTTGATCACGGGGCTCCTAGTTGCACAGGGGCGAGATTGTAGTTACGTTGTGGTCAACAAGTTGACCAAGTTCGCCCATTTCTGCGCCATCTCATCGAGATCTTCAGCTTCCTAGGTGGCCGAGTGGTTCTTCCGAGACGTCTTCCGACTACATGGTCTTCCCAAGGCCATTTTTAGTGGTAGGGACAACAAATTTATGGGGGTCTTCTGGCAGGGGTTGTTCCGGTTGGTGGGGACAGCTTACGCCCAGCACTAGCTATCACCCACACACAGGTTGGTAGATCAAGATCGTGAACAAGTGGTTGGAAGGGTACCTACGCAACTACGTGGCAGGGCAACATAAAGCGTGGGTAAAGTGGTTCATCTCAGAGAAATCTGCTACAACACCACTTATCACATGTTGATCGGTATGTCTCCTTTTCGAGCACTTTATGGATATGATGCACTATCTTTTTCTGATATGATGTTTGGAGATAGCAAGGCCTCGAGGGAAAAGGACCGGGTTCAAGAGAGTCAGGAGATCCTCCAAGCTCTCAAGAACAATTTATAGGTAGCTCAGAATCAATAGAAGTTGTATGTAGATAGATAAGTAGAGGCTGGAGAGACAGTTTGAGATAGGGGACATGGTCTACTTACGTTTGCAACCCTACAGGTAGTCTTCACTCAAGCAAAAGGGGGCAGAAAAAATTCGACCACGATTTTATGGGCTGTATAAAATGATCACGAGAGTCGGAGAGGTGGCTTATGAGCTGGGGCTACCTTCAGAGAGCCGAATCCACAACGTGTTCCATGTCTCATGCCTAAATAAGGCACTGGGGCAGCAGATTACAACAACAATTGAGTTGCCACCTTTGGATGATGAGGGACATTTAGTTTTGACACCAAAGACCATATTGGAGACCCGGGAGAGGAGGTTGAGGAACCGGGTGATCAGAGAGTGTTTGGTCAAATGGAAGGATATACTGGGAGAGGATGCTACATGGGAGAGTGAACAAATTTTGCAACATCCAGCTTTGTAGTTGCTTGGGGACAAGCAACATCCAGAGGGGAGGACTGTAATGCCCCTTCCTAAATATTTTCCCAAGGCAAAGAACCAATTTTGTAAATTTTGTTAATTTTGGTCTAAAGGCAAATTTTGGAGGCAAGACTTAGGAAAAGTGGGTCGAAGAGCTTTTAGTGGAATGTGGTGGCCACCCACCCACAAATAATACGCACCACTTAGTAAGTAGTTCGAATTGCCTAAGGAGGTCGAAAACCAAAGGAGAGACCTAAGGGCCAGCAAGCATAAATAAGTGGAGAGAAGCATCATTTGGGGCCTTCTGACATTTTGATAACTGATTGTCACTTTAGCTTTTTAGTTGAGTTACAAGTGCTGCTTAGCACAAGAGCTTCCTAAGGAGTGAAGCTCAACCTTTCTTCGGGGGACTTTGAATGCCACTCTAGGAAGGATTTTCTCTTTTCTTTAGAGGTTGGGATAGGGACATCATACACGTACACGCTATTTTGGTTTAGTTGTGACACAAAAGGAGAGGCTACACAGTCATTGGGAGAATTGGTGCCGGAAATTGGGGTCTCTATTGTTGCAGGGGTGTTCCTGGTCAGATTCTAGCCAAAGGAGGGAGATTTTGGGAGGCAAAAGGGAGTCCGTCACTGCTGTTGCTGAAGTTTGCTACTATGTCATCCCTCACAGGACTGCACAGTTCTTCTTGGGTGATTGTTGTGTGGAGGATTTAGGGGCTGAGCTGTTAGGATTTCGTTTGGAGGGAGATTGTGGGGAGATTGTTAGCATTTTGGAGCAACAATTCATCAGTTTCTGCTATAGGTGGACCGTTCTGGTATTTGAGGAGGGCCAACTGATTTGTGGTCGAATTTGGAGGGTCAAAACCAAAGCAAACATTTTCTAGGTTTTTGACAAGGATCACAACCCTAAATTTACAAAATTTTCTGGGCAGTTTTGAGGGGCCAAATCAGCCAACAGTGTAGAAAGACTGGGCCGACGCAGATTTCTGGAGGAACAAACTATTGCAGCAGTTTGGCATTGAGAGATTGATCACCTGGGGCTTGTAGCTTGCCTTGAGCAAGTCCAGGTGCACTCCTTCCAATTTTATTGTACTCCAACAATTTACTTATAATAAAATTGACCATTTTGGTGTTCCAGAGCATTTTTCTGTTCATGGCGTTCGCTGAAATTTATCGTGTTGTTAATTTTGTGCATGTCTTTGATTATCTCTGTAAAATTTCTATTTGGAATATTACATTGGTAGAAAACTTTCATTGTAAAGACTTGATTTTATTTGAGGTCTTTAGGGGCTCTCATCTCCTTGTAACTAATCTAATAAAAAGACTTATATCTTTTGTGGGAGCTTGGGAAATTTTCCCATGGTATCCTTTCTCTCCATTTAGAGGGAGAAACTTGGTTTATGGATTGGCTAATCATTTAGATAGTTGCTCTAATTTTCTGCACTTACTATTTTCATTTCATGCATGATCAACATAGCATTCATATTCTTCCATTTTTATCACATGCTTGATATTAGTTTACATTTTTCCATTTCCATTTACCTGTGCAATCCACTCATAATACATGCATGTTCTGTTTAAGTAAACAAATATTTTATTGTGGCAAATTTAAACTATTTCACTTTTCTCTACAAGTTCATGAGAATATTGCTTCAATATCTTTATCATTCCATGTTCATATGGCACTTTGGTCATTGCTGGTTATTCTTTTAAACATTTACTTGTGCTATTCCATTTTGAGCAAATTTACTTCATTGCAAGCAACACATCTTGGACTTGTGATTTTACATCTTTACACCAAGCTAATTGTTTCACATTTTATTTCCATTGAAAGATATTGGTGACATCTACTTGAAGATTTTTTTCATTACACTTTTTTGGAAACACTAATGTTCATATGCATATCATTTAGGCGTCCATAGTGTTAATTTGGATCTCTAATTAATTTACCTTCAAACATAAGTTTGGTTGAAATTTTTTTATGACTCTCTCTCTCGCCCAAACTTGAGGAACATAGACCCTCTCTTGTAGTTAACACGGTGACTTTACAGTCATCAGTGCCACAGTTTCCGCAACGCCGGAAGCATTGGGTGGTTGGATATTCCAGGGGAGGTGTTGTTAATACAACCTCAACTGTCTTTTCCTAGGTGTCCCTCCATAACTCACACTAGAGACTTGTTTCAAAATAGTTTAGAGAAAGACTACATTTAGATAGGCATTTAACTTAAAATTTACTAGGATAATTGCACTCCGTGTTAGATAGATTGCATTTCATGTTAATTTACTCACTTTAGAGCACTTTAAACTTGCAAATTTATTTGTTCATGTACTTGTCATGATGGATGGCCTCATTTTTCTTGATGTAATCATCTTTTGTTAGCAAGTGCAACATCTATTTACATTTTTCAAGTAATACTTTTTGGATCTATTGAATCTCAATTGCAGGTTATCTTTCTTTCAAAGTAGCATTTTGTAAGTAGCGTGGATCTTTCATTTGCAATATTTACTTCACTTGTCAAATTGCTATAATTGTTATTGAATGATATTATTTTTTTATTTGAGCATTTCATTACAAGTATAACATCCCAATATCTCCATCTTGCAAGTGATATTTCATTTTTGATCTAACATTGCCTCTTTTGTAGGATTGCTTGTCATCATTTTCATTTGAGCAAGTACATGTTATTTACTTTGAGCAACTAATTGTTTAAGCACTGGTCTATGATGGTAGATTGTTCTTAAATGAATTATTGAAAGTTGCTCATATATCTCCTTACTTGTTCATGTTGTGGGATCAATTTACTATTGTTGATAAGCTTTCCATTTAAATTAATCTCCTAGAAACTCACATTTCATCCACTAACCTTCATTAGGGACCACCCCCCTTAGCTTGAAGTATGAGAGAGCTTTAACAGAGAGAGCTGGGAATAGTGTTGAAGTTTCTAATTTTACTTAGAAACCCTCCATGCACTTTATTTGATTAATTCCTACGTACTTGTTATTTTTCTTTAACAAGTTATTTACAAAGTAAGTACTAAAAATAAACACCAGTGCATGCTCAACATATTATAGTTCAACAACTAAAAAAAGCAAGAACAAACACACCACATGACACCATTATTTTTGGACCAATGTTCCAAGAAAAACCCAATGTGGGAAAACTGGTGCAGTTATCTGAGGGTTTTCTTATTAAGCAATATCAGAGTATAATCTGGGTGCCGAAACTGTTCTACCTAACAGAGAATTTCCTTCGCAGCTATAACTCACAGTTTGTGAGAAATCTCCTGGCTGAAACCTCGGAAAATCCTTCCGGCAGCTCCTCAGCACAAAACTGCTCTGCAACCCCAGTGTCTGCCCAAACTGGATTGCGTCAGCCCCTCTCTGTCTCACGCTAGCCCTGCGTCAGCCTTTATAGGCCTGCGTTAGCCCCAGGAGGACCTGCGTCAGCTCTGGGAGCCTCTGCGTCAGCTCTGGGAGCCTCTGCGTCAGCTGTGCTGGCCCCTCTGGTGCTCTGCGTAGCACTTTGCTGCCTCTGTGTGGCTCTGTGTGAGCCCTTGCTGGCTTTGTGTCACCCTCCTTGGCTGCTGTGCTGCTCCCTCAACACAATCTCTGCCTTCTCTGTTTCTCTGTACTTAATGCCCCTCAGCTGCTCTCCTGATCACTGATTCTACCTCTCTTAGCAAACCCCGCTCTAGAGAATAGAATGACCAATCACTCTGGTGTACTTCTCCAAGTGACTCGCAAGCCTCCTCTTATACTTTTCCTGTTGACATCTTAACGACTGAGATTAAGTCCCTAATCAACTGCTAAGATTAGAACTGGTTTGATCCATGTCTTTTGGACCACTCTAACACATATTCATATTAATCTATGTTGCATGGGTTCCCGAACCCGGGGGTGGGGTTCTCGAACTCGTCCCGGGTTCTCGAACCCAAGTACCGGATTCTTGTACGGGTGCTTCTGAGAAGAACCCATAAGAACCGGGTTCTTCTATGAAGAACCGAGTTCTCCATTAAAAAAATTTGGGTTCTTTTGTCTTGACAGGTATGAAGAACCCTGATGATGGGTACTTGGAACCCCAAAATCGGGTTCTTTGGAGTTCATTTTAGTTTTTATTTTTAAATTTTTTAATAATTTAATGGGCTTCCCCTAATATTCCAAGTAGCTAGTTCTGCATCTTTCGAGAGGAATTTGAGTACTTATGCCTGCCTTTATCCATTCGGTAAAGAGAAATAGGTTGGGCTCAAAGAAGGCAAAGAACTTAGTGTACATTCATAGCACACTTTGTCTCATATCTCAAAAAGATCTTGGTTACAAGGAGGGTCCTTTCAAGAGATGGGATCAATACACAAATGATGTTATGTGTGTGGGCGAGGAGATACAACCAGATGGCCTTATTGAGCTACCTCTAGTTGCTATGGATGAAAAAGAGCCTCAAGATGAGAGTGATTCCTACTTGGAGAGCATGCTAATTGAAGATCTGAGTGATGTTGATGACATGGCTTGAAGAAGCCATTGTTCACTATTAGCTATTTTTATTTTAGTATTTTAAAATTTCCTAGGTTTTGTTTGGAGATGCCTTAAGGCAAATTTTGAATG